>RRYC01000206.1:0-111716 GCA_004016185.1 Quambalaria eucalypti
GCCCCGCGAATGGATTCATTCCCACCCACCCAATTGCATGATATCGCACCGTATCGTATCGCACCGTATCGCATTGCATTGTATTGTATTGTATTGTATTGTATTGTAACAGCGTCAACCAACGTAAAATCAAGAACCAATCAATCAAGCAAGCAAGCAAGCCACGCCCCGCCCCGCCCCCCGCTCACCCTTACGCCCTTGCGCCGGCGGCGGCCGCACCACCACCCCTCCCCCTCCCAAAGATCCTCCCCAAATCGACGAACCTCCGTCCATTCCTCTCGAGGTACTTCCCCGCCGTCTTCTCCAGTAACTCCAGGACCTGCCGGTTCTCCGCACTGCGAAGTAAGAGTTTTAAGCGCGTGAGGGACTCTTCTCCTCCCTGTGCTTCTCCTCCGAACTCTGGAGCTGGAGCTTGCCCCTCTTCGGATTTATGCGTGACCTTCTTCGTCGCGCCACCCGCAACCCTCGCCTTGACTTTCGCTGGCGCACCCTCGACATCCACGAGGGAAGCGTAGTAGCATAACTGGTCATACAGGGCTTTATCCCCGTATTCGGGGAGGACCACGCCCCGATGACAGCCCTTTGCGACGCAGCGGCGTGCATATACGCCGGTGAGGCGCGTGCGCGCACCGCAGGAGGGCTCCGTGCAGACTTGTACGGCGGAGTAGTACCGTGCGATGTGTTTGCGTATGGCTAGCTCCAACTGCGTGGCGAGCGTCGCGGGGGGGAGGGACTCGGTGCAGCGTGGGCAGGTGATGCCGTTGCCATCTGGGCGGAGGAAGCCACCCGACGAGGAGGAAGAGGAGCTGCAGGCAGCCTCGACGAGGCCCTCGAACGTCGTTGCGCAGCGACAGTGCGGGCATCGCACGCGCAGACGCTCGCACTGCGCAAAACGCACCTCGTCGGGCGTTTGACTGTCGAGGCTCGTGAATTCCCGATCTGTAGCATTGACGGCGCCGCTCCCCGCCGCACTGCCGCCCCCGCCGTACCGCGCGGGATCCAGTCCGAGGCACTCTGCCAAACGCGCCCGCTCCGTCCCCTGGATGCTCTCGCACAGCCGCTCAATGGGCGGGAGGATCTGTAGCGCGAGGTAGTGCTCGTAGTCTACCTTGAGGTCCGACCCTTGTCGGCGTACCTCATCGGGGTGGTGCGCGCGGTCAGCCTGTGCAGAGCGCGTACTGCTCGCGCCATCTGCGCCGAGGCAGAAGATGTACGGAATGACATCGCCCATGCGTGCGCCCTGACCCTTTTCGAGCATCTTGAGTGCGACGTGGACGTGCGGCTGCCCAGAGAGGTTGTTGCCGTACGCCTTGGGGTCCTTGCCCAGCCGCTTGAAGATGATGAAATCCTCAAGGGGGATCTGGCCGCCGCGCACCGCCTCGCCCACTTCAGAGAGGTAAGCGTGAATCGCCTCGACGACGTTTTCGGTGCTCTCACCCGAGAGAATCTGCTCCAGGACGTAGCTCGAAACGTTTTTGCTTAGCGCAGAGTACTCCCTGCGCTTCATGTCCAGGCCTTTGATCTCCGTCGTGACGCGCTTCTTCTCTTCGCCGCTGGGCAGGACTTCTACCTCTTCGACTTTGCGCGCGGCGTACTTCTTCTTTTGGAGGAGCAGCATCCGCTCAAAGACGGCGTCTGTGTCAATCTCCAGCAGCTTGTACCGTTCGTTGACTGCCTTTTTGAAGTCGGCGCCGATGCGCGCCGCCTGCGCGTACGTCATCGCATTCGTATTGATCATGACCGAGTCGGTATCGCCGTAGATGACGTCCAGGCCAAAGCTCTCTGCGAGCTCCTTGGTAGCCGTCAGGATCTCGCGGCCCTTGAACGTCGTCAGCGCCGCAAGGGGACGCGCATAGAAGCGGCTTCCCTCGAAACCCAGACAGCCGTACATGGAGTTGGCCGTGAGCTTCAGCGCGAGCTGCTTGACGTTCCACTGGAGCTGCTTGTGTGCAGGTGCGCGCTTGTCCTTCATCAATGACTTGACTTGCCTGCGGCGCTCCACGAGCTTCGCAATCAGATTCGGCAGCACGCCCTGCCCCACGTCTGAAGAGGGAATGTCTGGCACGCCGTCGACGTCGATTGCTGCATCCGCGCCGCCCTCGTCGGCTGCAACGGCATTGAAGCGCGCACGATCGACGGTAGTAAAGTCGATGTTGTACTCCTGGATGATACTCGGATAGAGGGAGTTGAAGTCCATGACCAAGACGTAGCGGTCCCAAAGGCCGCGCTTCGGGTCAAATACCAGTCCACCCTTGAACTTGTCCCTCTTTGCCTTCTTGGTGCTCGTGGCAGCCTTGCTCTCCGCGCCATCCTCTGCCTCTGCCTCGGCTGCCGCCGCTGCCTTGGCCGCAGCCGCGCGCTTCCCACTCGCCACCTTGTCGGGGACGATGAACTTGCGCCGGTGAAAGTCGTGCAGAAGAATGTACTCGTTGCGCTCTGCACGTCCTCCCGAAAGGGTACGCGCCCATGTATTGCCGGCCAGATTGGTGAGCTGCTTGGTGAGGGGCAGAATCTGCACCTTGTGCGCAATGGACATGAGGAAAAAGGTATCGACTTCGCAGTGCTGCACGAATGTGAGGAGCTGCCGCGGATTGGGCGCCGTAGCATCGAAGTAGGACGGTACGTCGTCTGGGTCAATGTCCTCGCGCGCGACCTTGAGGTGCGTGCCCACCATTTCGGTGAGGGACCAAGTCGTCGAGGTAATCATGCTCTTTCCCACGTCACTCGACAAGTCGCAGCACAGCCTGCCCTTCATCAGGCCCAAATTCCATCCGCTGCGCAATTTTGGCCAGCCGGGCCGGCGGAAGCGGCCGATACGGCTCCAATGGTCCACTCGCAGCTCGCGCATCCGTGCCAGGAGCACGTCGAGGTCGCTGGCGCTAAAGTCGTGCGAGAGGACAATGTCCGGGTCGAGGAGCTGCAACTGCGCCAGGAGACTATTGAGCAGTGCACGCTCCCACTTGATTGCCTTTACCTTGCCGCCCTGCTTGCGAATCTCTGCCTCGAAGCCGACGGGCCACTGTCCTGCCAGGGGTCGCACGGCAGTCCAGATGGAGCTGGGCCGCTCCTCGGGTGGGCGCACGTCCTCGAGCTGCGCGTCCGACCAGGTGCGCAGGGAAATGGCGACAATCTCGCGGCGATTGGCCTGGTGGTTGTGGACGGTTCGAATGGCCAGCGAGGAGATGGTAAGCGGGGGCAACTCCTTTGGTGCGGCATTGGCGGCGTCCCCCTCGGGTGCGGCTGCGGCTGTGGCGTCGGTGCCCTGCGCTGCGCCAGAGTCCGGGTAGGGCGTGAGGAACTTGGCGTCGTCGATGCTGTACTCTGCCTTGCACCAGCTCAATGGCTTGTGTCCATTGGCCGGATCGAGGACATCGACGGAGCTGACCTTGAGCCAGCAGGGTCCCATGATCTTGCGCTTGATGAGAAAGAGCTCCATGGCACTCGTCTGGGTGCCAAAAGCGCGAGAAAAGGTGCGACCAGTGAGATTCTCGGGCAGGGCCGGCTCGTCGAAGCCGTACTTGACCTTGAAGTAGGTGCCCGTGGCCGGGACACCGGGGCACTCGAATGCATAGTGCCGCGTGACCGTCTTGGCGAGGAAGTTCTTGATGCCGTGCTTCTCGCGCACTTCGTCAAACTCGTCGTATACGTCGTCTTCGGTGGGTTGAGCGTCCGTCTCATGGCCGTCTTGCAACTTGCGGTCGCGCAAGAGGAGAAAGACGCAGCGCTCGATGCCCTCGACGCGGAGGCAGGCGCTGACGAACTTGCCCGTGGTCCGGTCCTTGACCTTGCCGATGAGGAGGATGATGCCGGCGTCGAGCTCCAGGTGGTCCATCCAGTAGAAGGGCAGCGTCTTGTCGTCACTCAGTGCGTCGACGCGGCTTCCCGACGCCGCCGACGAGCTGGCCTGAGCTGTACCGGCGGCGGGACTTGCCGTAGGCGAGGCTTCGGCGATGGCCGTGGTTACCGTGTTCAATGTGGCACTGACAGACTTCCATGAGGCCTGCCCTGCCTTGGCTGCTGCATTTGGCGTCTGCTGGTGGTGCTGCTCCTCATCATCCGAGGCTGCCTTTTGTGCATTCTCCTTTGATGATTGCTGTAGATCGGCCTTGGCTGGCGTTTCTGGAGCGGCACTCTCGGCATTGACATTCATCCTGCGTTTCCGACTGGCGGCTGCTGCGGCCTGCTTAGGTGCCTGCACGGCAAAGTCGTCGGCATCGTCAATGTCATCGTCTACATCGTCATCATCGCTAGGCCCACCCGTCTGCATCCTGAGCGCCTTGGGTCGTGGGACGCTCGGCACGCGCTGCCGCTGCTGGAGGCCGAGTGTGCCAATCTCGCCCAAGACGCCACGCGAAGACTTGTGCTTCTTGTTGGAAATGGTCTCGAGGCTCAAGTCTGCACTGACGTCGCCATCGTCCGAGTCGACGCCTCCCTTGGGGTGCCAGGGCGGCGTGTCGCTGCCACTTATGTGGACATTGGGGGCGAGCCCGTCCGACGACGGGTCGGCGAGGTCGCTGGATGGTGCCGACGTCTCTTCCGAAGGCGAAGAGGGATAGTGGCGCTTTTCGCTGCGGTAGGTGACCGAGGGTCCGCGGGTGAGAATGGGGTTTGGAGAGGCGTAGGGACGCTTACGACTCATGGGTGTAGTTGTCGAGGCGCTGCTGCTGTTGCCGCCAAGGCTGTAGCCACTCGGCCGTCCTGGGTACCCGCGGAGTGATGTTGACGAGGGGGTAGGTGTGGCGGGTGCACCGCCTGCAGTGGGGTCAAGACCTCCCATGAGGCGCTTCATGAAATCTTCCTCCTTTTCTCTGCTGACCTTTGGCCTGTATGCGTCCATGGCTGCAGCAGCACGCTCCTCGGCTGCTCTGCGTGCGCTGGCAGAAGCGGAAATGCCGCCGCCGTTGGCCTTTGCGGCTGGCTGGCGTGCGAATGCATTGGCGAGGGATGCGGGTCCCGTGGCGGATGATGACTTCTTGGACTTGGTAGTGCCGCCATTCTTCTTCTTCTTGGGCTTCTTGCGCCCCGTGCGCTCAAAGTAGTCTGCTTCCGTCTCCTCGTCTTCGTCGTCGTCGTCGCTATTCTCGGGCGCACTGTCCTCCCACTCGTTGCGGCCATCATCGACGTACCCGCTGCCGTCGTCGTCTTCGATGAAGTCGTCTGCCATCATGCGACCGCGGAGAATGGACTTGTATTCTTGCTCGGAGACTTCATCGTAGAGGTCTCCATCGTCTTCGTCGGCGGAAGAGGGTGCGCCGGGCTGTCAATTGGCGCGGCACAGAGGCAGTGGCAATGTGGTGAGTGTGATTAAAACAACATCACGCGAGGTTCAATCCGTCACTCACCCTACCGCCGCCCGTCCTCTTTGCCTTGAGCGCCTGGAGTGCCGCCAGCCTCTTTGCACGGGCTGCTGAGCTCATGGTGGGGCTGGGGTGTGGGGGCTGTCTGTGCTGTAATAGTTCGGGGCTCTGTATGCGGGTGTGAAAGGGGTGGTATCAGGGTGGAGTGGGGGAATGGATGGGTCTGCGATGAAATGAATAAACGAATGAGTGAATGAGTGAATGGAAAGCACACTTTGCACTCACCCGCCTCGATTAGAAAGGAGACGCTGGCTGGCCAAGGACAAGCGGGAAGCTGCCCACCCACTGCCGCCCACTGCCCCAGCCACGACACGCCCACGGCACGCGCGACTTCTACGCCTCTTTACGCGTCACCCGCGTATCGTCCGCGTAGTCGCGTCGCTGCCTCCCGCGTTCCAATTGGCGCGTCTCGCTCGCGTCGCGTCACGCGGCGGGTCAGCCCCACCCCTCATCATGGGCACTTCGGATCCGAGAACGTTCGCGCCCGCGCTTCCGTCCCGATTGAATTTCTCAATTGGCGAGTGAGGGGATTTCTGCAAAAGTCGCCTTGCCTCCTTGGCTCACTTCTCTCCCCTTTGAATACCCCGCATAGACGCACCAAGATACCTCCCCATTGCATACACAAGATGGCGGACAAGAGTGAGTGGCCATATACGCACCGATTTCAGCCTGTATGCTACTACGCTGCCGTCTAGTAGCGCACTTTGTCGCTGACCCAGACCGAGCGCAAACCCAACCCGCACCGACAGACCTCCAAGCAAGCCTCCTCCGCCTCGTCATCATCACTTCCACGGGGCTCGACTCCTTCATGAGCAGAGGCGGCAGCGCCAACGACTCTTCCCTTTGCATTCCCGCTGCCGAGGCGTCAACTTCGTCTCTCACTACGGAACACTTCACCCGCGTGCGTACGCAGATTCGCAATGACGCCATCGCCCTCTTCACCGAAGCAAGCAAAAAGGCTACCAATCTCAGTCTCGCGCTGAAGCGGTCCAGAGCCTCGCAAGGGAACAACACCGAGAGCTCCCCCACTGCAGACCTCGATGCCGCGTCCCTCGCCGCAGCACAGCAGATGATCGACGATTACACCAGCGACATCGTCCCGAAGCTCGTCTTCATCGCGCAAAAGGCATGCAAGGAAAACGTCGTCTTTTCCGTCGAGGCAATGACGCCCCAAGAGGGCGAAGCGGCTGCTGCCGCCGAGGCTGCGCACCGTGCCAAGCTCGAGGAGATTGCGCGCGAGCGAGGCGGCCAGGTTCTGACGGGCGCGGAGCTCGGCCTGTCGTCGTCGCCGCGCCCCACGGACAAGTACACGAGGATACCCAATCTCGGAATGGGCCGTACCTGGTCGAGTATCCTCCGGCGCAGCGTCATCGACATGCTCGAGGCCATTGCCATGCTGTGCCAGGCATGCATGGACCCGCGTACACACCAGGCACTCAAGGCTGCGCAGCGTGCACGCGACCGCGCCAATAGCGGTGTTGCGCCGCTTGTGCCCGATCACATCGTTGATGCGGACGCACAACATCCAGACAAGGCACAGGCCCGGCAAAAGTGTCTCGAGCGTACGGCTGCACTGTGGGAGGTATGCGACGCAGCCAAGGAGGCGCTGCCGATCGATAATGTCGCGGCGGTCAAGAAGCTCTGGGAGCAGAGAACAGATACAATGGTGGACTCCATTCGGGAGATGACCGAGGCCCTCGATGACAATGACGGGGGCGCCGAGACGCGCGACGACGACAACGACAACGACGATGAGGACGACCTCTTCAACCTCCCCACGGAGCTCTCCCCCGCGCAGAAATCCCTCGTACAGCACCTCACTGGCATTCTCCGCCTAGGCCGCCTCCTCCACGACCAAGCCGGCAAACTGGCATTTGAGAGTGCTGCCTCGGGTGCACGTAGCATAGACCTCGACGAGGCCAACGACTGCGCAGAGCAGCTCATGGCCGTGCAGGATAACCTCGTGTACTACATGCTTTACTCGGACTTTGATGACGTATACGACGATGACGATGACGACGAAGCACAAGCTCCTCAAGACGATAGCGAGCGGGGAAACGTCCAAAAGGCCAAGGAAGAGACGGAGTCCTACCTCTCCTGGACGAGGGACCTCCTGCGCTCTCTGGGCGTAGACGTTCCCGCCGAGTCGTCAAGCGAGGGCGACACCGCGCCGAGGGCGGCCACGGCCAAGGGGAGCAGCCAGCCGGAAGAATCAGAACCAGAACCCAAGACGGAGGCAGATTCAGCCACCCCACAAGCACAAGCACAAGCACAACCCTCCCCCAAGACTGCGTCCCCGGCACACGCCAAGCTCCTCCTCACACTGCAAGAAATGGAGCGCCTCGCACAGGGCGTGAACTGGGAGCTGATTGCGCTGGACTAGTGCGGAGTGCGGGGGGCGGGGTGCGGGATGCGGGGTGCGGAGTGCTGCGATGCGATGGACCGAGGACAGAGGTGTGGCGGTGGGGGGTAAAGGTTAGCGTGGCGTGACCATGGAGACAGGATCCAATCCAGCCCTCCAATCCAATCCAATCCAATCCAATCCAATCCAATCCATTGCAACTCCATCCATTGCTTACTTGGGAGTGTAGCACTGGAACTGGGACTGGCACTCACTTAGTTACATGACTTAGTGAGCAGGACTGTACCTACCTGCTGTACTTCTTAAAGCGCTCGTGCGCTCGCGTGTATGTGTGTGACCCAAAGCAAAGCAAAGCAAAGCAAAGCGAGGGAGGTCAAGCACGGCGAAGCGAGCTTGAAGCAGACCCGAAAGCGAAAGCAAAAGGAAGCGAAGCGGATATATTCTCGTCTCGTCTCGTCTGTATGAATGGCATCGCATCGCATCGCATCGCATCGCATCGGATAGAATGAAATGACATGACAGCGAATGGAATAGAATGGACTGGAATGGACCGGAATAGACTGGAATGGAAAGGAAAGGAATGGGATGGTATGGGATATGACGACTACTCGGGATGAAGAACATGGCGCGCAGCGGGTGTCATATATGAAGCCTACAGTGGTTTGCCTAGTTGCTGGTTGCTTGGTGCTTGGTGCTTGGTGCGTGGTGTGCCCACATACGGCCCGGCCTCGCATCCCTTCCCCTTCCCCGTCCCCTCCCCCTTCCCCTCGCTCATCTCCGTCTCCATCTCTGCCCTGCACCCCCACCGGCCACCTACCCCACGCCCTACGAAACAGGCTGCTGATTCCTTCTCACACTCGCCGTCCCACCAGCAGCAGGTGCACCCCCATGCAAGGACGTCCTCCTCGCTGGTGCAGTGCTCCCCACGCTCGAGCCCACCACGCTACTACCCGGCGGCACACGTGCCGTCGTGCTGCCGGCACTCGCACCCGTCACCGAGGCGCGTACGCGCGCGCCCGTACTGGATCCCAGGGCACTGCCGCTGCTACTCGACGACGAGGCGGGAATGCCCGCCAGGCCGGAGCGGTACGACAGCGAGGGGACTCGCCTGTGGGTGTGCGGTTGCGTGCCACTACTAGCTGCGCTTCCCGACGGACCGCCAGCGTTGAGCGCCTTTTGCGCGCGTATCCACGGGTGACGCATCGCCGGGTCGGGCTTGATGCGGCGCTCCGGGTCCCAGACGAGGCACCGGCCCAGGAAATCGAGGAAGAGCTCGTCGTTGCACTTCAGGGCCGAGGCGAGCGTCTTTGTGGCGGGACGGCGGCGCTTGCCCTTTGAATTGACGACGGGCCGCGGGGCACCCGTCGAGTCAAAGAAGAGCTTCTTGCGGGAAGAGCGCTCAATGACGTACCGGTCCGGGACGCCCAGGATCTCCATGATGCACGCCAGTTGCTCCTGCTCATTCTCACCGGGGAAGAGCGGGTAGCCCGTGTAGAGCTCGGCGAGGATACAGCCGAGGGACCAAATGTCAATGGCGGTGTGGTAGTGCATGCCCAGGATGACCTCGGGCGAGCGGTAGAAGCGCGACTGAATGTACGTGTAAATCTTCTCGTACTCGAAGCAGCTGGAGCCAAAGTCGATGACCTTGATGCCGCTCTTGCGCGGGTGCTTCAAGAGGATATTCTCGGGCTTCAAATCGCAGTGCACGACGCGATGCTGCTTCATCAGCGACAAGGACGCCAGCATCTGGCTGGTGAAGCGCCGGATGAGCGCCGTGGAGAAGCCGGCAAAGTTGTTGGCCTTGATGAGCTCGTAGAGGTTGATGCTCAGCAGCTCCATCGAAATGCACAAGTGGTTCCGGAAGTAAAAGGAGTCGGTCATCTTGATGACATTGTACTGGTCCTCTGGGTCCCACTCGGTCAGCTTCTGCAGGATGTTGACCTCGACGACGGCCTGGTGGTGGAAGCGCTTCTTGTTGCGGATGAGCTTGATGGCGACGCTCTTGCCCGTCTTGTGGTCCTTGCACTGCAGCACTTGTCCAAACGAGCCGCGACCCAGGCTGTCGACGATTTCGTAGCGGTACGCGAGGTGGTCGTGGTCCACGACGAGGTAGTCTCCGCGCTCGTCGTCGTAACCATAGTTGTTTGCGACGGCGTCCATCCTCGCCATGTTCTTCTTCTTGGCGTTGCCAACGTAGAAGATTTCCTTGTAGTCGAACATTTCCGTCAGCTCGTAATCGGACAGCTGGTTGCTGAACAGGGCTTCGGCCTGTCGAGGGGAGTACGCCTTGCTGGGCGGGTCCGGCTCGGGGAAGCGCAGCATCTTATCGAGGTCCTCTTGCTTGACGCCGGCCTGGAGCTTCTTGGCGTGCGACCGTCGAATGTACTGCTCCATCTCCTCGTCGCCCAGACGCTCTTCCTCGTCCATTGCAGTGGAAGCCGCCGACGTGGAGCGACTCTCGTTGAGCGTCGTGGGACTGGAGCCGCTTGGAAGCGCGCGAGCCGTGATGCGGCCACTGGCACTGAGCGCCGACTCGCGTGCTGCCCTGGCAATGCTCGACGTCGCCGTCATGGAAGCGCGCACCCTCCTTGCTGCGGGTGCCGCAGCAGCAGGGTCCTTGGACGCCGCAGCTGGGGTGTTGTTGGCAGAAGCCGTCGCCGCAACACGGGACGCACGCGGCGTCGAAAAGTCGCTCACACGCGCTCGCGTTGCCGAAGGTGTCGACTCGTTTGTGTCCTTGCTAACCGACGTCTTGCGGGGCTCGTGCCGCGCCACGAGGCTGTTGAGGGCCTCGCGATCGCTGGTGCCGAGGTTGTTGGAGTACAGCGCGATGCGGGCCCGCCGCAGGACACCTTCAATGTCCGAGGGCATCTTGGCAGACGAGTAAGCATTCAGAATCGACGTCACCTGCGACGAGAGCTGCGCGCCCGCCGTGACGGTGCTGCCGGAAGCGTGGGAGCGGATGCTCGAGCCACCACCGCCGCCCGTCGATGAAGCCGTGGGCGACGAGGCACGGTTGGACGACCTTCTGCGCGTGCCCTTGGTGCCACCGTCGAGCGTCGCCTCGGAACCAGCCGATGCAGCATCCTCGTCGGAGCCGTGGATCCCAAAGTTGGCCGCAAGAGACGCCATCGTTGAGCTCTTGCTGAGTGGCAGCGCACTGGGGCCGTAGCTGCTCAGCCGCCTATCGCGGACCGAGCCAGCGCCACCACTCGGGCGCACGGGCGTACCACGAATCGAGCCTGTAGCACGCGGGATGCGACTGGCCGGCTGGGCATTGGTACTGCTGTTGTCCGACGCCGAACCTTCATTGGGGTCCTGGACGGTGAGGCTAGAGGCGGTATGGTTGCCCGAGGGAGAATGGTCGTCGATGGTGGGCATCGCATGCGACGCTCCGCGCTGTGCAGGATTGGTTGCAGAGGTAGCGGCGAGCGAGGCATTGCTGCGCATATTCGGCGTCGAGGGCAGCGATGGTTGCTGCTGCTGCTGTTGCTGTTGCTGTCGAGCACCCAGATCCGTCGCAGAGCTGGAGTTGTTGAGCCTGCGTCGCGCGGGCGAGTCGTGAGACGCTGCGGATGATGCTGCGAGGGAGTTGGACCCGCCAGCGCCGACACCGCCCGACTTGGACCCGACGGACACGGGACCCACGGCGGGGGACTCGGGCAGAGGTGTGACCTGTAGAGGGGGTAATTGCACGGGAGGAATGGTAGGAGGGTCCGTCGACGAAGGCAAGGTCTATCAGACGGTGAGTGAGGGAAAGTGGCAAAGATCAGAGAGGAAGGATGAAGGAAGAGGGGGGAGGTTGCCGCAGAGACGGCAGGCGCCACGACGAAGAACTTACCTTTCCACGCTTGCGGCCAATCAAACTCGTGCGCCTGCTCGTGCGGGCACCCTTTCCGGGCGTCAGAGGGTCGCCGGCGCGAGGGCCAACGGCGCCGTCTCCCGCATCGAAGCTATTATTCGCCGAATCGGCATCCGTGAAGCTACTGTCCTCCTTGCTCAGGGCCTGCAAGCTCTTGCGCGACGTGCTGTTCCGCAGCAAACTTCCCAGGCCAAGAATCGACTTGCGCGACGACCGACCCGAGGGCGGCGTCCGTGTCACGTCCGTCGTGGTAAATGAAGACGTCGACGCCATGACCGACGAGCCCGTCTCCCCGCCACTTCCAGATGTCCCACCCGTCTCGGAACGCTTGCGGAAGAACGAGGGAGTACGGCGCGTGGCTGGGCTAGCGGGTGAGCCCTTGGCACCGAACATGCGGCCCGTGACGTCGGAGCTGTCGTCGCTCGTGGAGTTCTTCAGCGAAGAGTAGTCGCCCGTGGCCGCATGGTCCATTGCGTAGCTCATGGCCGTACGTGACGTATCGTGGCTGGCATTGGATGCACGCGGCTGACCCTCGTGTGCACCGTTGCGCCTCGCCCTGGACGGACTGCGACCAAGGGCGCTGGACAGATTGGAGAAGCTCCATTTCTGCTTGATGCTGCGACTACCCGGTCGAGTCTCGACGGGACTCGTGTTCGAAGCTGGGGGAGTTGCTGCGGCAGTCGACGCCGCCGTCGATGGCATGCTCGACGTCGGCATCGGAGGTGACATCATGGCCGACGATGACGCGGGCGCTACCGTCGTCTGGCGCGGTGACATCGTCGCGGCTGCAGACAGAGGTGCTGGACTGGAGACGTTGGAGACATCACCATTGGACGGCACAGATCCAACACGCGAAGACTCCCAGGCCTTGGGAAGGGGAGGAACAGGCGGGATCACCAGACTTGGACGGTTGCTCTGCTGCTGACCCGACTGCGACGACCCCTTGGTCGAAGAAGACGCATCGTCCTCGTCTCCCGAGGCAGGCCAGCTACCTGCTTCCGAGGCCCTGGCTGCCGCCGCTGCTGGTTCCGACGAACTAAAGTGGGACGAGGCGTCGCTCGCGCGCTTGTTCTTGGACGACGTCGACAGGCGCGAGGCAGCAATGGGGGGCGTAGCGGGCGTTGCCTCCTTGGACACTGAATCACGCGAGGCGAGGGACACGGCAGAGGCACGTTTGCTGCCGTTTCCGCCTAGCCCGGCCCCACCTGAAGCAGACGGCGAGGACATGGCCGCGGCATTAATGGGCAGTGGAGGCAGGGCAGACTTGCGGATGCGCGGACTGGAGAAGGACGCGGCCGTGGGACTGTCGAGGCTCATCTTGGGGGAAATGCCGCCAAACTGCTCGTCCATGCGCGGCTTCGACAGGCTCTTGGAGCTCCGGCGGGCCCGCACCTCGTCGGCCCGCTGTCGCTCTGCCCGCACCACGGGCAGGTCAAACGACCGTGCCTGGTACTGGCCCTGTCTTGCCGAAGGCGACGAAGGGCGGCTGCTGGTTCCCGGCGTCCGTCTTCCGGCACTTCCTGGCCGCGAATAGGTCCTACTGACACGCGGACTCTTGGCAGATGACTCTGCTGCTGCTGCTGCGCCGGCCGGTCTCTCTCGACTGCTGCTGCTCTTGCGCGTGTACCCAATCCCGTCGAGCTTACGCAGCGCCTCGGAAGCCTCGTTGCCTTCGAAGCCTTCGGCCGCACCAAAGGGTAGACTGCCACGTAGGAGCGAGTGACCAATGCTCGCGCTGGAGACGCGCTTGCTGGAACGACTGGCGGCAGCGGCAGCGGCAGCTGCTGCACCGCTGGGCGTCTGCGCGGACCCACCTGGTGCATTGGGCAGGGGTGGCACTCGCGACGATGCCTGGGGCGTCGCTCCAGCGAGGAACTGCCCTGGACTGCTCGAGTGGCGATTGCGTGGCGATGACCCAAACTCGTCTGCCGTCATGCTGGTACTAGCAAGGCTGGCCCGTCCCAGGTCCTGGCCTTTGCGCCGAGGCGACGAGATAGACTGCACCGTGTGGTGAGACGCGGGACGGGACGACGAGGAAGACGAAGACGTCGCCGCAGCCGCAGCCGTCGTCGTCAGACCCATGGCAGCTGCCGTCTTGCCGTCGATGGAAGCACGGGGCGACGAGGCGTCGTCATTGTCCGAGTCGATGCCAGCATCTCGTCGGCGGCGCTGTCGCTCCTCGTCTTCCTTGAGCAAATCGGCAATGGCTCCCTTGAGATCAAACGACCCGCGATAGTCTGCCTCGGACACACCATAAGGGTCAATGTTAAGCCCGTGCAGCGCAGGGGACTGGTCCAAGGTGCTAGTGCCTGTGCCCACGCCTCCCTGCTGTTGCTGCTTGCCGCGATCCGCGCCAGCCGACCTGCCACTTGCAGCCGTCGTATCGACGCCAAATGGACCCGTCTCTTCGCCCGACCAGGCAAGGTCACCAATGCGGGGAGAGGGGCCCGCGCGCCTGACCGAGTCGTCGGGGCGCAGCGACACGTCCAAGCCACCAGTGGCTCGACTCTTTTTGTTGGCAATGGAGTGCGCGATGCCCAGGGCCTCTTCCACGCCGTGGGCGGCGCTAGAGCCAGACTCGGACATGGCATTGATGGAGTAGGGCGGACTGTCTGCACCAGTGGTGCCGGTAATCTCACGCAAATTGCGGAGGTACTCGGTCGGGTCGGTGCCAAAGTCGCGCGTAAGGGACGAGATGGAAGACATGCCACCGAGCTGGTTCAATGGCATCGAGGGCGAGGCGACGAGCGACGAGGCGGGACCAGAGGGGCTGCGTTGGGTCACCGGAGGCGGGTTCGTCGACGAGAGCGAAATGGCACGAGAGTGGCGCTTGGCCACGGCCTCGCGCTGTTTGCGCGCTGCGTCGGACGAAGTGACACTGGCAGAAGGTGTACGACTGGCAAAGCCACTGCCGGCAGTGGACGTCTTTGTCGGACTCTCCGAGACTCGCGCGGGATATCTGCGAGCAGATGATGATGGTCCTCCTCCTCCTGTTCCTCCTCGCGGCGCACTCTCGCTGGCTTTGTTGCCCCACTGAGTCGACGTATTGCTGGTAAAGTTCCAGCGCGGGGTGGCCAATTCGCCAATGCCAATCTGACCAGCTCGGTCGTAGGCGCCGGGCGATGGCCTGGGTGAAAACTCGCGCGACCGGTCGGGCGTCTGCGGGACGACGGATAGAGTCGAGTTTGGGTTGGAGTTGGGGTTGGAGTTGGCGGTGCCCCTGCCGCGCGACGAAGAGCCACTGGCAGACGCAGGCGTTGCGTTGCCCGGTCCACTCGAGGGAAGACCGATGCCGAGCCCGGCCATGCTGTGGGGCAGGTCCTGAGCGGGCGTCGCAGCAGTCGAAGAAGTCGTTGTGCCCGACAGGGCGGGAGAGTAGCGGGTGTCACTACCACCGCCACCCTGACCTAGCTTGCTGGGCCGAGTGGTGGCAGTGGCTGACGAGGGCGCATGCTCATCGGCTGGTGTGGCATTGGCCGAGGAAAAGGCAGAGAAGCGAGAAGTGGGAGGTCGAGCAGAGGGGTCATCGAGCGCAAGGTGCAAGTTAGGCTTGCGTGAGGACAGATTGCCCAGCACCTCTGGACGGCGAGAGGCTGCCGAAGACGACGACGAAGAGGACGTGGCAGTGGCGGGTGACTTTGCCTCTTGGGGGAGCGGCTTCGACGCGGGCGTGGGCGGCGAGAGACCCGACATGGATGGAAAAGACGACAGCGACTCGTCAAAGAGGGCGGGCTCATCCGTCTCGTCGCCAAAGAGGGGCGAATGGAGGGACGAGTCAAAGCCAGGCAGTGAAGGCAGTGATGCCAAGGAAGCGTCGTCTGTTGTTGCTCCACTCTGGCGCGGTTGTCGCTGTGGTGAAGATGCGTCGGATGTCCTGACGCTATCGGAGATGCTCCGTCGGCCGGTGCCGTGGTTGATGTTGTTACTGGTCCTGGCACTGGCGGGGTTGCCCGTTATTGCGCTCGAGCCTCTTGGCCTGGTTGTACTGTTCTGGCGACGCGGCGCTCCGGCACCACCACTGCCGCTGCCGCCACTGCCGCCGCCGACGAGGCCCGCACTCGGGCTCGCGCTGCCCCGGAGATGGAGGCCAAGGCTGGGCGGGGGGCTCGACGACTGACCACTTCTTGGAATGCGGCTGGCCGTCTTGGCGTGCGACCCTTCCACTTCATCGCCCTGTTGGCCTCCGTACGTACTACCCGCGCCCAATGCACGGACCCTGGGAGGTCCCATGATGGAATGCGAAGGAGATGATGCTGCCGTGTAGAGGCTGCTTGCCGACCCACTGGGCGTCATAAACGAATTGCTCATGCTCGCAGACAGCGTGGCGCCTGGTTGTTGTTGTTGTTGTTGTTGTTGCTGCTGCTGCTGCTGCTGCTCGGTATCGGACTCACGCGCCGAAGAGAGTCGCTCGGACACAGATCGACCGACGGGGCTTACCTTGCGTAGCAGCGTGTCGCCCAGGCGAGGGTTGCCGCTCGAGGCAGAGCGCGAGGTAGAGCGCGACAAGAGCGACTTGGTCTGGGAGCGAGACAGGGGAGACGAAGCTCTGCTCGTCGTTCGTGGGAGGCCAGTGCGTGACGGAATGCCCGTGGACGTGCTGTTGGCGGTGGTACTGCTCCTGAATTCTTGACTGTCCGACTGCTGCGACGACGGCTGCCTGTTCGATAGCGAAGGAATCCGTCGCAGGCTTGCAGACGCCGAGGGCAAGCCCGAGGTAAAGTTGCTGGACGGTGCCTTGCGTGCTGCGTCTATGCCCGACGACGTCGACGGCTTGCGCGAATCGGCAAATTGCGAGCTCGACGCCGAGCTCATGGTGCGGGTGCGAGATGAGGCGGCGAGGGAGCTGCGGTTAGAAGAGGTAGAAGAGTAAGAGCCGCCGCCAAAGGTGGGTACACTGGTGTTGCTGGTGGTGGTGCTGGCATTGTTGGCGGTACTGGGGCGGTGCGGTGACGATGGCATGTGACTCGAGCTGGGAAATCGATTGGCCGAGGACGACGCGGCAGAGGAGCCACTCGAAGACGATGGCCGGGAGAGGAGGTGGGCCCGGTTGCTGCTGCTGCTGCCGTAGCCGCTACTGGATGTGATGCGCGAGCTGTGACGCTGCTGTTGCGCACCGATGCTGCTGCTGCCAGCGCTACCACCACCACCACCACCACCACCCAGTCGAGAGGACGACAGGGAGGAGTGTGGTGGCGTCGGTGGCCGACCAATGGCCGATGGTAGCGGCATGTGGCCCAGATGGGGAGTATGTTTGAGTGCGGCGTCTGGAGTGAGGACGCAATGGTTGAGAGTGTGGGTGGGAGTCGTAGGTGCGTGCAGCTGTAGCGGGTGTGTCTGCGTGTGTGTTTGCGCGTGCGGGTGCCTTTGAGCGCGTGCGCCTGCGCTATGGGTAGTAGAAGGAGGGTTTTGGGGTAGTCGTGGTATCTACGCAGGAGTCGGATAAGAAGAAGAAGGTCGCCGCCAAAGAGGGGCGTGTGCAAAGAGGAAGACGAATAGTAGCCTTGTCCAAGGGTGGATTGTGTCAAAGATTCGCGGGAAATTCGCTGTGAAAAGGTCGGTATTTGTTAATGGCGTCGGTGAGAGACCTAGACTTGATCGTGGGAATTGGGACTTGGGACTTGAGAGGGAAGTGGGGTATGAATGTGCAAACCAGGATTGGTGACTTGGTCGTAGTTGTGATGTGATGATGTGACTCGTCTTTGAATGCTGAGCGCAAAGGGCGATTGGTTTCGTCGTGGGCGTGTCGCAGTTGGGCGTCGTCGGTCGTCGGTCGTCGGTCGTCTGTCGTCGATCGTCAAGCGTCAAGCGTCAATCGTCGGTGTCGTCGATGTCGTCGTCGATGTCGAAGAGAGTCGTGAGATCGTAGACGGGGGAACTGGTATGCTTGACTTACGGGACAGCACCGACTGGAACTGGCGTCCGGACTTGACTATATGCTTTGACGTGCGCCAGTGGACGTAGACGTAGACTGACCAATGCCTATCCTGCCTTCGACGGCCTGCCAACCCGCCGTCCTGGGGGATGCTTTGTGGGGAAAAGAGGGGCAAGAGGGAAGATGTGGGCCGGTGATGGTGATGGTGGTGATTGAAGGTGGTGGGATGGGTGGGCCAAGCACGGGCGTGGCTTCATTGACCACTCTGCGTGACGGCGTGGTGCAGTTGCGGTGCGATGCAGTGCAGGTGCGGTGCGGTACAGGCTGTACCAGCTAGCCACTTAGCTAGTCGTACTAGCAATGCTTGCAACAAGCAGGCGCTGTGATGGCAGACTGTGAGCGGGCAGACAGACAGACCGAACTGGACTGGGACTGGGACTGGGACGCGGGACTTGTGCCATCTCATTGGCAACCAACCCAACTGCAACCAACTCAACCCGACCATCTCCCTACACCAACCCGCCCCCAAACCGGCCTCGCATCAGGCGCTGCTCATCGGAGTGTGTGTGTGCAGTGTGTGTGTGTGTGCAGCGTGCGTGTGTGCGCTGTCCGACCGTCTGCGCCTGTGCACTTATGCGCGCGCGTGTGTGTGTCTCTCTCTCCCTCTGGGCGTTGGGCGTCGTGCGGGCGTCGAGCGTTGCAGCGTCACACGTGGTCGGTCAGTCGTCCCTGCCCGCTTTTGGGCCCTCTCGCGCACAACGACGCGACCCGCTGTTGGCAGTGGGTGGGACGCTCGCTGTCGGTGCCGAACAAAACGCGGACGGGCCGAGCGGGACGGCCCGAGTGCCAGACGGGACTGGACGAGCCAGCCGCCCGCTCGATGCTGCGCTGACTGTCTGCCTGCCTCTTTTCGAGAGGGCATTCAGCGCTTGCTACAATACAATATGATATAATAAATACGAACTTTGCCCTTTGAAAATTGCATTCGCATCGACATCAACTCGCGCCCCGGTGTTGGTCGGTCGGTGCGCGCGTGCTGACTGACCTGCCGCTCCTCAGAGACGTCTTTTGCTTGCTGACGGACGGGCCTCGGGCTGCCCGGGTGAAACACACACACACACACACACACACACACACACACACACACACACACACACACGCACCCACACGCACCCACGCGCACCCACCGACACACCCAAAACAGAGCAACACGCTGCGCTGCATCGAATCCAATGTCCATGTCCTGCCCCGGCGGCACCGCCAACGCGCCAGGCACACGCGCGTGAGGAAGAAGTGCCGCCAGCTGAGTACAAGCCCAGCTAGCCAGTCAGCCCGCAACCGCACCGCATAGCGCGCGGCCCGTCCCGCCCCGAACGTCTGCCCCTTTCTTTTCTTCGAAGAGAAGAGAGGGGTATTGTATGGCATTGTGTTGTAGTTGCCGCACACACACACGCAGAAGAGCAAGAACATGAGTGAGACGAGAGAAACAGCAATGGCAGAGTTGACGCTGGGATTGGGAAATCCACTCTGGGAGAAGAGTCAGTGAGCGAGGCTAGAGCAGGGCAGGGCAGGGCTGCAGGGCAGAGAGATGGCAGTGACCGCGGTAAGACGCGGCGTCGCAGCATGGGAGTGGGAGTTGAGCTCCATGTACCTACAACATTGCCAGCTCCCCGAGTGCAATAGCGGTCCCAAATGGCCACTCACTGCAAGCCAGAGCAAACGCAAACAATTAGCGCCAACTCGCCACCTACTTACCCGTGACCTGGTCCACCTTCACCGAACCAACCCCGCCTGCGCCCGCGCCCTGACGCGTCTGCCTTTCCGCCTTTGGCAAGTAGCGCCCCCGCGTAATGGCACGTGACCAAGGGGGGGAAGCCTTGAAGGCTGGCCGGGGCCGAAAGGCGTGTGGTGCCGGCCCCTGGTGCGTGGGTGCTTTCAGTTGCTGTTGCTCGCTGTGGAGATACGGGGATATTGCATGCGTTTGGAGCGGGTGCGCACTTTCAACGACGAATTTTCGATACCGCCACCACTGCTTCTCCTCGCTACACCACGCCACGCCAGCACCGGCCTAGCATTCACTGCGGCACCCACTCCGACGAGCATGGCCGCTGCTGTCCCCAACCGGCCCTCGGGCGTAGCACCGTCGACGAGACAAGTCTCGATTACCATTCCGCCACGCCAGCCTCGCCCGCCCAAGACGCGCACCAATGGCGGTGGCGACGACGGTGGGGAGGATGGCGAGGGCGCGGCATCGCTGCCCTCGTCCGTAGCCAACCTGGCCAATACCATCATCGGGACTGGCATGGTCGCGCTTCCCGGAGCCTTTGTGCACACGGGCTGGCTGCTTGGCCTGGCGCTCATCTGCTTCTGCGGGTTCACGGGTGCTTCGGGGCTGTACCTCCTTACGCGGTGTGCCAACAAGCTGGGCGGACGGCGCCAGAGCTTCTTTAGCGTGGCGATGCGCACCATCCCCAAGGGCGCGCGGTGGTTCGACTTGGCCATTGCACTCAAGTGCTACGGCGTGTCCATCTCCTACCTCATCATCTCTGGCCAGCTCATGCCCCAGGTGGTCCTCTCCTTTGCGAAGGCCGCAGGCCACTCGTACGCCTCGATCCCGACGTGGCTCCTCGACCGCAATTTCTGGGTCACCCTCCTCATCACGCTGCTCCTCCCCCTCTGCTTCCTCCGGCGCATCGACTCCCTCCGGCACACGTCCTACCTCTCCCTCGGCGCAGTAGTCTACCTCGTCACCATCGTCTTCTACTTCTTCCTCAGCCCCGCCGCTCGTGCCACCCTCCCACCTCCCGGTGAAATCCACGCAGTCGTACTAAGCCACCACATCCTCCCAATCTTTCCCGTATTCGTCTTTGCCTTTACCTGTGCACAGAATATGCTCCCCGTGTACAATGAGCTCTCCGCTTCGGACCCGCTCATGCACATGGATCGCGCCAAGTACGCCATTGGGTATAGCATCGGCGGCGCAGGCAGCGTCTACTGCGCAGTGGCAGTATTGGGGTACATTGAGTTTGGGAGCAACCTCGGTGACAACATGTGGGCATTTGTTTGCAAGGCCGCTGCGCGCATATATGCCGTGTCTGACACTCCACACTCCACGCTGACGCATACATGCCTCCCCCTCCCCAACCCTGCGCCCCTGCTCCACCCGGCGTTAGCATCGCAATGTACCCAGCGACGTCCATCTTTGTGGCCGTGGGCCGCCTCTCCATTGTCCTCCTCACCATCTTCTCCTACCCACTGCAGGTCCATCCCTGCCGCGCAGCGATAGATAAGGTCATCTATCCCCCACGTGCGCACGTAGGCGGGCTCGGTCTGCCCGAAGATGACGACGACGACGACGACGTCGTCGATGAGGGAGAGGGCGACGGCGACGGCGACGGCGACGATGAAGATGGCGAACACGACGACATCATCACAACCGACGAGCACGGCCCCACCCACGCGGCCGCTACAGCCCGTCTACTCGGCGCACTCCGCGGTCCATCGCCCGACGAGATGCCCCTGAAGCGGTGGGTCCTCATCACAGCCTGCATCCTCACCACGACATTTACGATTGCGCTCCTCGTCGACGACTTGAGTATCATCCTTGGGTTCGTCGGTTCTCTGGGGAGCACCACCATCTCCTTTATCCTGCCGGGCGTGCTGTACGCCTCGCTGCATGATCACTCGGATCGCCTGCGTAGGCCCGCGCAGTTCCTCGCGGCGTGGGGCGTCTTTGTTGCCGTCGTGGCGGTTAGTGCCAATGTGCTGAGGCTGCTCAGGGTGGGAGTGGCCGTTGGCGCTGCTGCCAAGGAGGATAGACTTGCCACGCTCGTTGCGAGGTGGGGTGCGGCATGATGACCGAGGTGGCACTTGCAGTGGCAGTACCTCGATGTAGCGACCTTCTTCACATACTCTACTGTCTCTCTCTCGTTGTAACGGTAATGAAATGCATTGATAGACGCGACGTTGCGCAACCCGCGCGTAGAGGACCTACTTCTTGCCGCCCACCCGCAATGGATCTTTCTTCCTCCCCCCTCCTCCCGCCGACCCAGCCCCACGTCCCCGCCCGCGCCCACGCCCACGTCCCCTCGCATCAGCAGCCGCCCCTCCCCCACGCGGGTTCTTGCGCATCCCGACGTACCCCAGACTCCTCCCGTTCTCATCATACGAGACGCGCCCGCCCCTATTCGAACCTTCCGCGTCACCACCGGCACCCCCACCCTCACCAGGCACCCCCACATGCTTCGGCGCCTTGAGTGCCCCTCGTCCCGGTAAGAGGTAACTCGGTACATGTTTCAAATGCGCAAGACTCTCCCGTCCTTTCCCACCTTTCCCCGCATCAATCGCACGATCATGTCGCAGATACGCATAATCCCTGGGGTTATCCTCAAAGTGCGCGCGGAGCCGCTCCGAGCGGAGAATCTCGGCCTTGAGTTCACGGATACGCGCTTCACGGACTTTCGCGCGGGTGGTGCTTCTCAGAGCGTCTTCCATGCGGTAGCGGAAGCCCGAAACGAGGGACCAGTCCACGCGCCATTCACGGAGGATGGGGCCTGCGCCCGCGCCCGCGCTGCCGCTGCCGCTGCTCGAGGAGGAGGGGGAGAGACGCCGCATGTAACGCGAGATTTTCCGCCAGGTGCGGGCGTCGCGGTGGGACGTAGGTGACGTGAGGCCCTTCATGGGGGGACCGCCTCCGCTCGAGGACGTGTGCTGCTGCGGCGAAGAAGGCACAATGAAGCTCAGTGCGATTCCCACGGAGTGGGCGCGCGCCGTCCGGCCAATACGGTGGATGTAGGACGAGAGCGACGTCGGGAGGTCAAAGTTGATGACACAGGAGACGGCGACGAAATCGATGCCGCGGGAGACGCCGTACTCTGCGTCGGAGCGGCCCGCCGCGCCCTTGCTCGAAGCTTTGCTCTTGGACTTCTTGTCGCTAGCGTCGCCGCGCTTGCGCTTCTTGCTTGGTGTTTCAGCGTCCTCGGCGTCGTCTTCGTCCTCGTCTTCGTCGCCGCCGTCGCCGTCGCTACCCTCGCCATCCTCGCCTTCTTCGGCCTCGCCGGCCTCGGCGGTGAGGTGCGCATCTGCATCAGCGGCGGTGCTCTCCGACCCTTCGTCTGTGGCAATGATGACATCGTACACGCCCTTGTTGAACTCTTGCACAATGTGGTACCTCGAGTTGGCGGGCATCTCCGCATTGAGGACGCACGACCTTACTCCAAATGCCTCGAGGAAGAGCCGCAGCTTGTACCCCCTATCCACGTCATTGACGAAGATGAGGCACTTCCCACGTACGAGGCGGAGCTTGAGCAGCACGTAGAGGAGGAGGAACTTGGCGTCTTCGGAGAGGTGTACATAGTACTGCGTGAGGTGAGCGTGGTGCGTCGGATCCTTGAGGTCGAGTACCTGGGCTTTGCGTCCACCAGCAGAGAGGAGGCCGCGCAGCTCCTGTACGTCTTTGCTCATCGTGGCGGACATGAGGAAGCTCTGGTACGTCTTTGGCAGGAAGTTGCCTGCAAAGAGGGAACGCACGGCCGTGTCATGCCCATAGGAAAGGAGAAGGTCCGCCTCGTCTAGTACGAGCGAGTCGAGTGCCTCCAGGGGCAAGGCCTTGCTCTGTACAAAGGACAGAGCGCGCGATGGCGTGGCGACGACAACGTCGGGCCGATCACCCAGGAGGAGCTTATGCACCGAGGAACTCGCATCCCGCGCAACATTCACAACGGTGATATCCTCATTGGAGCTCTGCGCCACCCGCGCAACATGGTGCGAGACCTGCTCGGCGAGCTCGCGCGTAGGAACCAGGATGAGCGCACGCGTACGCTGATACTCGGGGCTCGACTTGCCCAGCGCCTCTTTCGCCTTGATGACCTTTTGCAGGATGGGGAGTGCGTAGGCAAGCGTCTTGCCCGAGCCGGTGCGTGCACGCGCGACAATGTCGTGCCCCGAAAGGGCGAGGGGAAGGACTTGTGCCTGGACGGGCGTCGGATGGGAGAAACGCAGGGAAGAGAGGGCGAGGAGAATGGGAGGAGAGAGGAGGTGCGAAATCGAGGCGAATGTGGGCAGGTTCTCGATGGATGGAGTAGGAGGCGCAGTCAGCTGCTCGGCGGGGGCCGAAGAGGGCCCGGCGGCAGCAGCGACTGGTTGTGCTTCGTCGTTCTGTGTCGCCTCCATGGTCGAATGAGGAGGCGGCCAATGTTTTGACAGGAGGGTAAGGACAGGGTGAAAAAGGAAATGAAGCTTGGGGCACATCGAAGAAAGGAGGATTGTCGCTGCTGCGTCGGCCTCGGGCGGCCGCGGCTCTTCTCTCGAAATTTTTGGCGCGGGCTGGGCGTGACAGAGAAGCCCGACGCGGGGGAAAAAAAGAAGCGCCTACCCCGGTTCGAACGGAGGACTTCTGGTAAGCCGGGCAGTGCGTGACGCACATCCGAAGACCAGCGCTCTGACCAACTGAGCTATAAGCGCTGGATAACAAGTTGAAGGGGAGAGAATGCTCATATCCACACTCGGCGCACGAGGATCCCTCCACATCTCGGCACGACGTGGCTGGCAGTGGACCTGAAACTCCCGCTCTCACTCCCCCTCTTCGTCCTTGACACCTGCACTAGCCTGTCTGGGCGCACCCAATACGGCCTCAGAGGAACCCTCTTCATGGCTCGTCTACAGCACCGAGGGACGAATCGAGGGCAATGACGCGCACCCAATCAGCTCAGTGGCACCACTGTAGCGCGGTACGAGGACGGACCAGTGGATTCCAAGAATGCCGCAGCGATTGGCCGACTGGGGCCTCGCATTGCGCATTCCTCAGGACCGGTCTAGCTAAGTTTAGATGCCTCTGCCATGCCAGCGCGAGTGGGATCACGAAACTCCATTAAAAGTGGCCAGACGGCTCAACACCCTTGAACCCTATTTTCTGCCCGCACGCAGAGGTGGGTGCATGGCGGTCTGCTATGACTGCCAAGAAGTGACTTCATGACCTCAGCGTGCGCTGTTATGCTGCAAGGAACGTAAGTGGGTACGAAACAAGGAGAGCAACGTGGACCCTCTCGTACGAGCTATTCGTCGCCCAGAGGCAGCTCTTTGCCCTCCCTCTAGCTTACCCAAACCCCCGAGTCTTGGGGAGGGCACCCCGCACAGCATCTCCCTGAACGCCCGATCATACAAAACCGCGCCATTGCTGCCCACGTAGATCGCCGCCAAGAAAATAGGGCACTGCCGCCGGGTGGGCCACACCCAGAGCGCAAGTCGCAATTCGTGAGCCGCAAGTCGCGGTATTTCTCGACTTCCGCTCCGCTCGTACGAGGCGGCCAGCCGCAGACTGGCGTATCTGCTTGAACTTTTCTGGTGGCGCCCGGCAGCCAAGCAAAGACCGGGAGTCTAATAACTCCCGTGCCTAGTTTCAAATGGGCGTGTGGGTTTGTGGGTGTGTGGGCGGGTGGGCGGGCGGTTGGCTATATAAAGGGCACTCCAGACCGCCCTCACGAACCAGTACCAGCAACCTCCCACCCACACCCACCAAACCCAACATCCTCGTAACACCATGAAGCTCTCTCTGACGCTCCTTGCTGCCTTCGCCTTCGCGGCCAGCACCGTTGCGGCCCTGCCCTCTAGCGATGCCGAGCTTGAGCAGAAGTTCGCTCTTGGTAAGTACCACAGTGGCTCGTGCAACCCCTCCGCAGAGTAGCTCAGCTAACCTCATCTCATTTCGGCGCTTCCCCACACGCTTACTCGCACACGCAGGACGTCGCCAGTTCAAGCCCTTTTGCGGCGTGGTCAAAAAGTACAAGGAGAACGGGCACTCCGTCCAGAACAAGCTGAACTGCGACAATGGCTGCAGGGATGGCGCCTGTCTTGCGCCGCAGGAGAAGGAAAAGGCCGACTCGGGCAGTTGCGAATACTGTGACTCAAAGGGGTACTGCATCAACACGGTGTACTGTGTGTATGATGTCAACTGAGCGAGCGTTGCCATTATCGGAACATGGTCTATGGCTTGAACGTACGCCTCTGTTCTACCCAAGGCAATGCCATTGCGATTTACATACATGACTGGCCACGCCACGCCCCCAAGAACCACGCCGCGCTCTATCTAAATCCCAGAATCATCCCAGCTGTGCCGGTCTTGGCCAAACAGGTCACCACTCGGCCAAGGGCTGTTGTTGCTAGGCACTTCGTGGGGTCACGCGATCTGCTACACCTGACAGAGTCGGTATTTGTCAATGACATGATCCAGCTGCGCGGGCAGGCTGCAGTCAAAAGAAGACGATGCGGTGAGGTGAACTTTGATAACATCTTGTGCTGCCAATGCCTTGCCCGCGTCGGGCTGTTGGGCAGATCCACTGCCGAGACTGCTAGCGGCAAATGCCACCGGGTGGGGCAACTCACTTCTCGATGTCGGGATCAGTGTGGGAGACTTCCCCACCCATCGTCTCGGGCCAATACCTCCCGGGAGGTACTCGCTGAGCTCATCGTCGCAACCTGAGCGTGAGTTGAAGCTGTATTGAGCTGCTGCCAGACGGGGAAAAGGCGATGTCGGCCTACCTGTCCTATTGTCGCACTCCGACCAGCACAAAGCCCTGTCTGAGACTTTCCCACGTTGTCTCTAGACACTGGCCACTATCAGTAAAGTCATGGCAGGAGGCGGGAGCAAGATGTACGACTCATCCCGCAGTCTCGGCCTCCCTTGGTAGGCTGCGGAGGCCTCCCGCTGCGGACCGCGCCCCCTAGCAGGGCTGCAAGCATCTACTGCATAGCAGAGTTGGACGTGCTTGAAAGCAGCCGATGCGCCTCTGCAGCGGTGGTCTGCGCCAGTGTCGAAACGTAGGTACCTTTCCGAACACTACTTCGATGGCCGTTGCAGCCCTCGCGGTTGCATTTACTTGCATGATGTCTTGAGCCTCACAGGGCGGGCCTATAAAGGGTCGCTCGATGCGCGCACACGCGCACCAGTTTTCCCCGCTCTCGCGGGGCAACCTTAACGCGTCCTGAACCTTGTTCTCCTCAGCGCACACTTAATTACATGCAAGCCTCAAGGGGCAAAGCCCGTCGCGCTTCGAAACGGGAAATGGGAGGGTGGGGGGGGAGGCAATCTATGGAAACACAAGAACAAAGGGGCATTCTCTGCGCCAAGCTTACCGTATCGGTTCTGAAGCGAACGAGCGCAAAGGGCCGGTAACGTGGCGCGTCGCTATGCTCATGTGGAGCTGCAAACGCTTACCCGAGCGGAACACCTCACATGCTGACCCGCGGTGACACGGCCCGCAGTTGGGTCACTCACCAATATCGTTGAAGTGTTGGCTCACAAGCCACCTGTGGCAGTGCTGGAGTTTCCGAGGTGCATTTGCGGCACGGCCCGAACTCAGTTCTTCTCACGGGTGAACCAAACCAGCGCCGAGGTGGGACCTGACTCGCATCGAGGCCACTATGTATCACCGTCCTTGGAGCGAGCTGAACGCAGGACATGGCAAGACGAAGCAGATACCCGTTCATCGTGGCGCCTCCTTGCGCCGCAGGCTACAAGGAGGCCGCTACCGCTATACATCACCGCCCTTCGAGCTAAATCCAGGACAAGGCAAGCCGAGGCAGATACCTGCCGCAGGCTACAAGCAAGCTTCCACAGCTAAGCGTCTCCCGCATCACTGTCCGAGCTCAGCGCAGCGGAAAGCAAGGGGTCATTCGGACTCTCGACTTGGCAACGACGGAGAAACATTCGTGACCTTCATGTGCGGGTCAGGTGATGATGATGGGACTATCGGGGCAACCTTGGAGCCAGAAAAAGTCTTGGGTGCTTCAGGGCATGTGACATGGGCCTAGGTCACACGGACATAGGTCACACGGGCAGAGCTGCCCAGCGCAAAGGCTTCTCACAACGGGGGAGTCCGCTACGTGGGCTCACAAACCACTGGCTGTTGCCTGACGACGAACGCCTAAGCCTGGCAGGGTACGATGTCAGGGTATATAAACGCGCTCTTGTCCGCCTTTGCTTGCACGTCCCTTCTTCGACAACAACTCTCAGACCCGCAGCCGCTCTCAACACCGACTACCCATTCACTCCACTCGGCAAAGATGCAACTCCTGCGCAACCTCATCGTCATCGCACTCTGTGCCATGGGCTCCCCTGCCCTCGCCAGTATCCGTCGCGACTTGCCCAACAAGGCTGAAATCGCCGAACTGGACGGGTCCGAGCAAATCGACGAGGCAGCCAAGGAGATCACCTTTCCCAGCGATGGCGACTTCGAGGACGTCCTGCGCTGCAAGCGTGCTAGCACCTTGCAATTGACGTACGCCGTCGTCGACGGCAAAAAGTGGGCCGCCTGCTGTCATCCTGGACAGAAGCTCATGGGCAGCCCAACGACGGCATTTGACTGCTGCTCTGCAGAGGGGCACTACCTCGCCGGCGGGCCCAATGGCAAGTACAGCTGCTGCCCCACTGGGCAGATCTTCGATGGCACCGTTTGCAAGCCGCCGCCCGTTCCCCAGCCCCCTACACCTAGCCCGAACCCAAACCCCCCTGCCCCCGGCAAGATTTGCCCCAACGGCAAACCCGCCGGCCCTAATGGCGCATGCGAATGTGACAGCGGCCTCACGACGGGCAAGTGCTACACATTTACCATGGAGAATGGCAAGCGCCTGGGTTACACTGCTGCGGGCTGGTACTCGGCTGGGGACCCCAGCCGCGCGCATCAGTGGGGCAAGTTCAAGCTATGCAAAGACGAGGACTGCACGCCTGGTTCTCCGATCAATCCCGCGGACAAGGTCCACATCAAGAACGTCCACGGCGGGCCTAACGGCGGGGCCAACCCGAACCAGTGGCTCAACAACGCCGCAAACGGCGGGCACATCACCAAGACGGCCAACTTCGCGCAGGCCGGCGACTTCACATTGACAAAGTGGCCCTGCGGCAAGTACTGTCTGGGCGGTGTCGACGCCGGAATCGGAAGCACTTGTCCCTCCACGGAGCCAGCCATGACGTTTGCTACCGCCGACAAGGAGGTGTGCATGCCCATGACGCTCACCGAGGTGCCCTGCCAGATTCACAACAACGATAACAACTGCATTTGGGACACGTCGGCTAGGCAGTGCTGCAGCGACAACGCGGAGTGCAAGATCAACTCCAAGCACACCGACTTGTAGGGTGGGTAATTGGGCGGATCAATCGGGAGTCATTAGTTAGACGCGTTGGAGAGAGAAAGAGGTCGCAACAAATGGTCATGGATTCAGTGGAGATGGAATCGTATCGCCGACGCCAAACGCGAAGATTCAGTCTAGCTAGCCAAACATTCAGTGCACGCGTACCGTGGCTTCTTTGTGCTTGTACAATGGGCCGCTCGCGTGCGTCAATGAAATTCTATCCTATGTCCCTCTCCCTCGCGGTCGTGGGCACCCTCACTGAGCATTGGAAAGCCATTGCGCATTGCTCCAGTGTGTCGCAGTACCAATTGAGGGAGCATATATTCGCCAAGCGGAGGAGTGTGTAGCGCACGCCGCAGGCGAGTACGGCGCCGCGCCCGCTTCGACTTGAGCCGGAAATCTTAACATTCTCTCTCCATCGACTTGGCGCCGCGCCAGCCCATCCTCCCTTGGCAGACATCGGGACTGGCGGCGTGGTGTGTGGTGCGTGGTGCGTGGGGTGGTGCGTGGTGCTTGGAGCGTGGAGCGCTGTCAGCGTGCGGCAGCCGCCTGTCGACGCGCCTCCAGGCAAGTTCGTCCACAGGTACTCCACCCGACGTAGGTACCTACATCGTTCAGATGTAGTGCGTGGTGGTGCGCTGGATTCGGGACACGAGACTGCACGTGAGGTTCTATCGTGGTAGCTTCTAGGTTATAGACAGATTGCCTCCTACTTTTCACGATTTACTGTCCTGAATCAATGACCTGAGATCAATGAGCAGATGGAGCCTTCCATATCGGACGCGCCACGCGCGAATGTGCAGCAGTCATCTTCGAGGTTGTCCTGGCCTTCCTGAGAGGGCCAGAAAAAAACGCCATCTTATTCAGCGATGGTTCTGCGTCTTGGTATGTGTCCGCAGATGGCCGTCGGGTTCAAAGCGCCTATCTTGTGTGTGGTGTATGTGGTGACAAGTGCCTGCTGGATGGAAAGCAGCCCGCGTCGGATAATTCTTCACAACAGTGTCCTCCCAATTGTGTTACCAATGATGTATGGCAAGCAGCAATTGCATCACACACACACACACACACACACACACACACACACCCCTCTGCGACAGGATCTCGCACTTGCTTAGGTACGTCCAAAGGGGTGATGCGATTCCATGCCACGCCATGCTAGCATTCACTAGCCTGCACACGGCGCGCTGCCACACGCTAATGTCCACCTCTTTACAGCTCAGCAGGGTACTGTGCCTTGGGGTTGAAGAAGAGGGACTGCAGGCCCCAGGGGAAGGGCTTCTTGCGGATGTTGAGGTACTCGTACTTGGGCCCTGGTGGGGGCAGCAGAGGAGGGTGGGTGTCAAGGGCGAGGCGATGAATGGTTAGCGGTGTACAGAGGCGATTTTGGGCGCTACGTGCAGTTGCGAGTCGGAGGGGGGGGGGTACTCACTGTCCTCTTCCGAAAGCTCGCCACCTGCATGAGTACGCCCAGCAAGATGAGCAAGAGCAATGTGAGATGGAGGTGTGTCAGCGACCCTAATCTTGTTGAGGGACGAGCCTCCTCGTCGGGACCCGTTGGAAGTCGTATCGTTGCCAGATGACAATCTCCCGCCGCAGCGCAGAAGAGGCCAGCTGACATTGCCCTTCCCCACGCGCACCGCTCCCTCGTGCGACACTCACCATTCTCGGCAAGCTCGTGGTCGCGGTGCTGAATGTGGGCGGTTTCGATCTGGTAGATGTAGACGCCGAGGACGAAGCTGTGGGGGCGACAAGGAAGGCAGTTGCATGGCAGGTCAAGTGAGTGTTGTGCCGCATATATGCGTGTCAGCGAGGTGTGCGCGAGTAACCTGGCACTGAATGTCACTGGGCGGTCCGGTCGTGGTGCGATTGAATGGACATCGCAGCAGCATTCGAAGCTCCTGATGCGGCAGCCACCTCTTTCCGAGGTGGAAAGCATACATGCCGCGCCTCCCTGTGACCGTATCTCCCATCGCGCCCCGCATCCCAACCAGCAACCACTCCTCGTCTCGCCGCACGTCTGCGACACTTACCATCCAGGCAAACAAACATAGTAGCTAATCTTCCTCCAAAGTTCCGTCGAGTGCTGAGCGTGGGCCTTTGCCTCTGCCCGCTGCTGAAGGAGGGGGTCCTTGAACTGCGGGACGGCCGTCGAGTTGAAGCGCTTGGGGAGCAAGGCGAAGGGCTGGGTGCGAGCGGCGGCGCGAAGGCCGGGGGTGAAGAGTCGGGAGGCCATTGTGATGGGTGTTGTGGGGCGTGTCTGTGTGTGCGTTTGCTGGCGAGAGAGAGTAGGAAGGCGCGTGCTTGTAGTATTGTCTGCGAGAAGTTCCCCCCCTCCCTTGCCCGTATTGGATACGGGCATTGCCAATCGGCCCGCTTTGCCCTCGTCGGGTGTGGGCGGGGCAACGCACCGGGACCAGCGGCCTCGGCCGGGGGCGCCTCGCGAGTCTGGCTATGGCTCTGGGCGTGTGTCGCCTGGGCGTCGGCTCCGCACGCGTCCCGCGTCGCGCCAGGAGGGCATCGCATTGGAAATCCACTTGGGTGGGCAACGATACCGACCAACGGCCTATGACGACGACGATCACGACGACCATAGTCCAGACCACCATCCAATCTCGCACAGCACAAGCCGCCCACCTTTACCACCTGCGTCCATTGCGCTCACGCCCCTCCCACACCGCATATATCCACCCAGCCCCTCGTCACCGACGGTCCCAACCCAACCCACACCACACACACTCATACACACTCGCTCGACCATGGCCGGCGATGGACACGCACACGGAACGACGGGCGGCTCGAGGTTCTGGCGACCCATGTATGGTTTTGCGCCGCACCAGCCTGCCTTTAAGCACCGGTGGGGCGCAAAGCTCCTGGGCGCAACCATGTGGTTCTGGATTATGTACAGGGCTAAGCAGGATGGACCTGTTCTTCTTGTGAGTTGCGGGCAGGGCGGGCGGGCAGGTGTGGAGATTACTGCGAGGCGAAGTTCGCGGAGGATACACAAGTGGTGTGAGGTGACGGCCGCTGATCTTGCTTCCTCGTCACGCTTCGTTCTCTCCCTCCACGCACGCAGGGACTGAGGCACCCCTTTGACCACGGAGACGACCACCACGGGGACGACCATCACTAGGCGGGGAGGATCTGAAGTGGCGGAGGGAACGCAGTCGGGAAAGGAGTCGGGAAAGCAAGTCGGGAGCTACTTCTCCTTGATGGGAGGCATCGCATGGGATAAGAGCTGGCAGGGCGCACGGCTTCGCAGTAACACACGCGCACACACACACAGGCACCACCCCGAAGATGCAATGGAAGTCTTCCTCTCTGAGCATTGATTTGGTTTGTGGCTATCACACCTCAGCACAATGCATGGGTCGAAGGTTTCACAGTGAAGCAGGGCGTGGTTGATTGCGCAACGGTGAATGCTTGTGCGGCGTATATGCTTGACTCTGATATCTGAGCATGGACAAATCGTAAGGACCTCTCGCATAGACCACCCGATTGGCTCCTCAGTTCACCAGTCGATTACCATGCTGGTGACTGCTTTGGATTGGATCGAGTGCATGCAGGGGATGGCGGCAGGTAGCAGTGGGGTTTGAGCGTAAGGAAATGTGTTATGGTCTGTCGCAGTTGTGATAGCCATGTATCAGGGCCTGGAAAGCAACGAGTGCCTTAGCCATGTAACGATTGGTAAGGTCCCGATCGCCTCGAGACAATTTCTTTAAGCGGTGCCTGTGTGAGCACAAGGGGCGTGGCCGTGCTTACACAGGCCAGCTTACCGCCCCTGGCCACGCTTTCAAGGTTCAATGACGCAGAAGTACGTGCGCACGGGTCTGGCAACCACAGTGTGTCGCGACGTCTTCCTCCCGTCGGGGCTATCAGAGCCATTAGCCTCGCCGACTGCTTTCCCTCCCACGCATCCCCCCCGTGTAAAGGCATGCAACCTGGCGTTATGTCATACGGTACCGCTGCAATGCGCGAGATACAAATACATTCTTTACTCCACTCTCCACCACCGCACAGTACCTCCAAACAAAGAGGGCACTGCTGATCCGGCTACCATCCAAGATTCCTGCCGGGTCCAACCAACCTCCAATGTCCCGCCAGCTCTACTTGTTCTTGGTGTACTTGTACGTGAAGCGCTTTCTCGTCGGTGCAAACTCGCCCAGCTTGTGACCGACCATTTCCTCTGTAATATGAACGGGGACATGGTTCTTGCCATTATGAATGAGGAAGCGGAGGCTGTGGTCGGGAGAGGTGGGGGATGGACGCATCAGCATGGTCTGCGCTCTGCGGGTCCGAGCTGCGAACGTGGGAAGGGGGGGGGGGGCACGACACTCACCCGACGTAATTGGGAAGAATGGTGCTAGCTCGGGCGTTGGTCCGGATCGGGATGTTGCTCTTGAGTGCCTCGGCGAGGTTCGGCATCGCCACGAAAAAGGGACCCTTCCATGCCGATCGGGCGGCGACGATTCTTGTCGGGAGCATGGTTGTGGGGCTACAGTCGGAGGGGCGAGTGCGAGGAGAGGGTGTGGCGGCGTGATATGCGGCATCAGCTTCTCCGTACGGCGCATGTATGCGACGAGGAACGGGTCATCAAGCCGAGCCACTCGACGTGAGAGACGTTGGATGTGGAAGTCAGCGCCTCTAGTACACTCACAGTTCAGGTCTGTCGCTATCGTCAAAGGTATTGGCATTCAAGAAGTGCAATACCAGGATCACAGGAATTCAAGGCGCGCCCAAGAATATCCCTCGCGCTTGCCGCCCTCGGGTCCTTTCGTCGTGGGCAAATGTAGTCACGTGACGCGTCATGGGCCAAGACTTGCACTTGCTACTTGCCCGACCTCGCTGAAGCACAGCCACTGAATGACTGTCCAAGAAACTCAGGTCAAGCCCTGCTCGTCGTGGTCCTCGTCCCGTTTGGGAAAGAGAATACTGTACCTTGTGTCATTGTAGGACGCAGCGTCAAGCGCAACTGCTGCCCGCTTCCCAAGCTCAGGTCGATACGCGACCTAGAAGAGCGGGGAGATTTGCACCACGCGCCGCCAATGCAAGTAAATCTAATCTCTCTGACTCTTGACAGCTCAGCAGCGATGAAGCGCATTGTTGCTCTATTTATTGTACAATATCTGCCACCACTGAGGTTGTGACTGAGATTGCCCTCCAATCGTGGCACCCCCTGCTCTGGGCCAACCGGCCTGACGCAACTCAGCCTCGGCTGGCCGCCCGTCCCGTCACGTCATGCCACGCGGGCCAGGCAGGCAGGCAGGCAGGCACGCGAGCTCAGTCCCTCAGTCCGCCCGCCACGCGTTGTTGGCCTCGGTGCGCTCGGGGACCAAGATGCAACCTCTTTTCCCCCTCTTTCTTAATTGCGCCCAGTTGCCATCAGCGGTCAATCCGGGGCTTCTCCTACACGTTTCCTCAATTGCAATTATATCCCCCCTTCCTGCCCCGGATGATCCATCAGACGTCCCATCCCATCTAGAGTTTCCGGCTGAGGCGGCCAGTGACGCACACACTCACGCCACGCCACGCCACGCCACGCCGCATTCCACTCCAACAACTCCCTCCGTAGACGCCTCAACTCGTAGAGCACAGCATATAAGCCACGCCACGCCACGCCACCCTGCCCCACCCACCTCGCCTCGACAATGCCCCAACTCACACTATCGCGATCTAGGCAAAGTGCGACGTCGACCGCGCCCACCCCCAAATCCTCTTCCCCCCTCCTCGGTGCACTCAGAGACATCGCTACGTTCTCTTCCAGCAATGATGTTGGTCAAGGCGGCAGCGGGGCCAGTAGCCCCCGTGGATCCGGCGCGACGACACCCATTGCCTCGTCGACGCTGTCAAGGACCAGCTCACGAGCAGAGGGCGACCGCCTACGCGGGGCAAACCACATTGGCTCCGTCGTAGATGACTGGCCGATGTACTCTTCGCAGCCGGAAGACTACGTATTGGGAGATGTCATTGGCTATGGCGCATCCTCTACGGTCTTTCAAGCGAGCTTCCTACCACTCCATGGTCGCGCCTGCGCAGTCAAGGTCATTGACCTCGAAGCCTTTGGTCGCGACACGGAAGAGCTGCGTAGGGAGACGCAGCTCATGAGCCTGTCCAAGCATCCAAATGTCCTGCGTGTCCGTGGGTGCTGGGTCAATGGCACCAAGCTCCACATTGCCACTCGACTGATGAGCAGCGGATCGCTCCTAGACATTATGCGCTTTGCCTATCCGGATGGGTTCCCCGAAGAGGTCATCTGCACCGTTCTGAAGCAGGCACTACAAGGGCTTAGTTACCTGCACATCAATGGGTGGCTCCATCGCGACCTCAAGGCAGGCAATCTCCTCGTCGACGAGGACGGTACGGTGCTACTCGGTGACTTTGGCGTCGGTGTGTGGGTGGGAGAGGGACGAGAGACGGGCAAGCGCAAGTCCTTTGTGGGCACCCCCTGCTGGATGGCCCCCGAAGTCGTCGAGCGCAAACACTACAATGCCAAGGCCGACATTTGGTCCTTTGGCATTACCGCACTGGAGCTTGCCCAGGGCCACGCGCCGCATTCACGCCTGCCCCCCGTCAAGGTCCTCATGAAGACGCTGCAGGAAGAGCCTCCCCAACTCGACACGACGGGCGGCGCACACAAGTACTCGAAAATCTTTGCCGACTTTGTGCGCGTGTGTCTGCAAAAGGATCCCGACAAGCGGCCCTCTGCGGAGAAGCTGCTCAAGCATGCGTTCTTCAAGCACGCCAAGCAGCAAAAGTACCTCGTCACGAGCATTCTCAGCGGCCTGCCTCCGCTGTCCGAACGGCAAGAGGGCAAGCGAGCTTTGAGCATCGCTTCTACGCGCTACCAGCAGTCGTGGGATTTCGGCGTCTCGCCTTCGCCCTCGATTCTCCGCGCCGCCTCGCCCAGTGCCTCTGCGCGCGTCTCTCCCAGCAACAGCATCCTCCTCAAGCAGGGCAGCAGCAGCAAAGACGATCCCTTTTCGGGGTTCACGGCTGCCATTGCCTCGCCTGGAGCGTCGCCCTGGAACACGCTGCGCAGCCGACTGCCCTTTGGTGGCCATGGGTCGATGCCCCCGACGCCTGGTGGAGGCGCCGCCATTGTCAGCATCGACGGGGAGCATGCCATTGCCGTCGAAGAGGATTGCGAGGCTGGGGCGTATCTGGACGTCAAGGGCAGCAACGCCCTTGCTAACCTCGTACTCACGGAAGCGCAGGCGACGAGCACAGAGGGTGGTGAGATTGGCCGCGAGGGTGGCAGTGACCGCTCGGTAGACGTGCCGCCGAATCTCAATGCCGACTTTCGCCTATCCAACCCGCCCTCTCCCACCAAGTCTCGCCTTGCTATGCGAGGCTCACGCAGCTTGGCACGCTCGAGTGTTGCGGCGGGGCCCGCCCACAGGAAGAGTGTCAGCTTCGACACAGACGCCGACGCAGCAGCCGTGCCTCCCGGGGAGGCCGACGGCACTGGGAGGGAGAGCGACGCGGCAACGACGGCGACGGCGACGGCGACGGTTGGACTTGGTGTCATCGAAGAGGGTGCGCCATCGAGCGCGAAGAGCACCACGTCCAATGCAGAGGGAGAGGCTACGCAGAAGCTGCGGATAGCGTGAGCATCGTGGCGGTGTTCGGCGGCTGGTGCGGGTCGTAGGCATCGCGGGGGACGAGTTTCGAACCAGACGCGTATTGTATTCCCATCATCTGCTGACGTTATTCGCAATTTCATCTCCTTTTCGTCTCTTGTATGCGTGCACGCGCTCTTTCGGCAGCATGGTATCAGACTTTTTCTACCCCAACGTCGGCGGCGTCGAGGGCCACATTGCGGCCGTCACCTCGGAGCTGGCCCGCCGAGGGCACCACGTCGTGATCCTCACGCATGCCTATACGGGCGTCACTACGCGCATCGGCGTACGGCACATGTCCCTCGCGCCCGGCCGGGGGGTCACAGTGTACTACCTCCCCGTGCGTGTCCTCGCTTCGCAGGATACGCTCCCCAACTTTTTCACCTCCCACCCCCTCATGCGGCAGATCTTTCTCCGTGAGCGTATCCAAATTGTGCATGCTCACGCGGCCCTCTCTTCCCTCGCGCACGAAGCCATTCTGCACGCCCGCGCCCTGGGACTGCGCACGGTATTCACGGATCACAGCCTCTTCAGCATAGACGAGGACGTCGCGAGCGTGCTGACGAATAAGCTTCTGCGGTTCGTCCTGGGGGATGTGGAGCGCGTCGTCTGTGTCAGTTTCACGGGCAAGGAGAATACCATGTTGCGAGGGGGGCTGCAGCGCGGTGACGCTGACTCGAGGATGGTCTCTGTTATCCCGAATGCCGTCGACGCATCGCGCTTCAAGCCGCGGTCACCCACCGACGACGACGCTGCACCCCCGCGCCTCACGATCGTCGTCCTCTCGCGGCTGACCTACCGCAAGGGCATTGACCTCCTCCTGGACGTGATCCCCGCCATTTGCAGACGTTTCCCGCACGTCGACTTCCTCATTGGCGGGGACGGCCCCAAGCGCATCGACCTCGAGCAAATGCGCGAGCGGCACCTCCTCCTCGAGCGCGTAACCACCGTCGGAGCCGTCCGTGGCCCAGCCGTACGGGAACACCTCGCACGCGGGCAAATCTTCCTGTCGCCTTCCCTGACGGAAGCATTTGGGACGTCCCTCGTGGAAGCTGCGAGCTGTGGGTTACTCGTCGTTGCTACTGTAGTGGGAGGCGTTCCGGAGGTGCTTCCCTCGCCGGAGGTGATGCTCCTCGCTGAGCCCTCGAGCGAGGACCTCGTACGCGTCACCGCTACGGCCATTCGTAGACTTGGAGGTGTCCGCGACAGCCCCCACTCGCGCTCGCACTCGCACTCGCACTCCCCCTGGCGCTCACACGACGCCGTACGAACAATGTACGACTGGGCGACGGTCACGCGTCGCCTGGAGCGCGTCTACGCTGAGCTGTGCGAGCCTGCGCCTGAGCGCGTGATGCAACGACTGGAGAGGCATTGGGCGAGGAACGTGCCCCGCAGCAGCAGTAATAAAGGAGGGGCACTCGCCCTGCCCGTTGCGGCAGTGACGTTTCTCATTGTCGTTGCTGTTGATATTGCGTTTGGGCATTTGCTGGAGTTGTTTTGGCCTAGGGAGGATATTGAAGTAGTTGAACGCGACGGGGGCAGCGGCAAGGAGGAGGAGGAGGCGGCACATGGCGCGTACGCGTGTACTTGAGCATGTATGCGACGAGGAGCTCATTGCAGCGATCTCATCTGCAGCATCACACAACACCGCCAATGATTTTGCACAGGTATCTTCATTCTTGCAACTAGCAACTGGGGAAAATGACCCGCCCCAACCCCACAACCTCCGCTAGGGGGGCAGATTAATGCATTCTCCCGTCTTGGCATCACAAGTATCCATGCACTCCTTGCACGGTGGCGTAGGCCATCCCCACGCATCCCTCTTGCAGCTCATGCAAGTACCAACGATATCGTTCGGCCCCGACCAGCATCGGCCTGCCTTCTTCGAGCACGCGCCAAAGCACCTTTGATCGGTCTGCGTGCCCACGATTTGGCACATCTTGCTCGCTGCCGCGGAGGCAGGCTGGGCGCTGTATGCCAGGCAGGCAAGCGCGAGGCCGAGGGTGAGGGTAAAGGACTTGAGCTGCATTGTATTTGTGTCGGTGGTGTTTGTGTCTGGGCGCTCGTGGCACAGCGAAATGAACGGAGGTGTCAGCCGAGTTACGAGGTCGGCTGGAATGCGAGGCAACGAGCGACGAAAAGATCACACTGCTGCGGCCTCTGCGTACTCACAGAGTAATTGGCGGAGGGAAGTCGAGATTGACGGGAGAGTACCACCGACACAACGACGCAACGCCCCCCTCTTTATACTTTCCATTAAACCAATGCCAAGAATTGGCGCTCTAGCCCTGACGCCAAGGCGCATTCACCGCCTGCAGCTGCGGGACATGTCGTCGAATCAAGTCAATGCGGGGATAAGGGAGTGCCTCGGGCTTGCTCCGCTGGACAGCAATTGCGGGAGTGTGGAACTTGTGTGCGCCTGACGTCTGCGTCGCGAGGTGTCGTTTCGTGATGCGCGAGCGTGGGAAGACATTTCAAGTCAAGAGCTATAAAGGGACGCACGCTGCCCATGCGAACAGGCTTCTCCCTCCCCTTCGACTCTTCTTCACAGACTCGCCACCCAATCCTCGGTGCGTGCCAGGGCGTCCGCCTGCTTGGCGTGCGTGCAACTTCCGCGAACTGCCACTGACCTCTTGCCCCGCCCCCGCCGCACGCCCCGACAGCCACCCACCCCCCTCTCCAACATGCACGCTACAAAACTCTTCATCCTCGCCTTCCTCCTCGCCATGGTCTCCATCTCTCCAGCTTCAGCAGGCAAAGTCTGCCGCATCTGGGGGTCATCCCAGAACGACCAGACGTGCAAAGGCGCTTGTTCAGGTGGCGTCGGTGGTTCCAATGGAAAATGTTGGTCGGAGCCCCATGTCACTGGGAAATGCCAGAGCTGCGATGCAGACAAGAATGGGTTCCCTGAGGACAATTGCATTGCGTGCCAGAAGTGCGATGCTGGGACTGGGACGTGCCATAATTGAGCAGACGGAGGGCGGATAGGGGAAGGGGGAAGGCGGGGAGGCGGGGAGGCGGGTGTATGCGCGTCACTGCTGTGCTGTGCGCAACAAATCCGAGCTCGTCAAGTCGCGGAAGGGATTCGCTCGCGCCGTCGGTACTAGGTGGCCATGCTGGCCGCCCCACAATAGAATGGTATCCTCGGTTACGGACTTGGCAGTTGCGCTCGTCTTTGTGGTCGCGCCGCGTACCCGTAGTCATTGGCCGCTCACGAGCATCACGGACGGAGCATGCCGTCGGAGCATCGGGCTTGCTCTGCGCTGGGCAGCAAGTGCGGGAGTGCGAAACTTGTGTGCCCGACGTCTGCGTCCCGCGCGGACACGCGCGGGCGACGAGGCCACATTCGAGGGGTCAGCGCGAGCGTAGCGAGGCACTCCCAGCCAAGAAGCTATAAAGGGACGCACGCTGCCCAGACGAACAGGAGGCTTCCCCCCAACCTTGGACACCTCGTTTACAACCTTCGACACCTCTTTCCAACCCCACCGTACCCCGTCCCCAATCCTCTGTGCGTGCCAGGGCGTCTCTTTGGCGTGCAAAGACCGCGGCTGCCCCTGACCGCTGGCCCCGTCCCCGGCCCCGCCTTCCCCCACAGCCACCCCTCTCCAACATGCACTCCGCAAAACTCTTCATCCTCGCGTTCCTCCTCGCCATGGTCTCGATGTCTTCAGCCGGCAAGGTCTGCCGCGTGTGGGGGTTAACGACCGACCAGACATGCGCAGGCGCTTGCTCGGGTGGCTCCTCTGGACAATGTTGGACGGGGCCCAAAGTCACAGGGCGATGTCAAAGCTGTGATGCAGACAAGAGTGGGAACCCCATAAACAACTGCAACGAGTGCCAGAAGTGCGATGCTGGGACTGGGACGTGCCATAACTGAGGAGACGGAGGGGTCGGAGGGGGGAAAGGCGGCGGGAGGGAGGCGGGTATGGGCGTCACTGCTGTGTTGTGCGTAACTGCTGTGTCCTGCGCAACAAACTCGAGCTCGCCAAGTCGCTCAAGAGGTCCAATTTTGCTTGGATGCGCTATGAATACTAGTGTGACCATCCTGTCCGCTTCACAATGGAATGGCGGCATTCTCCGTTTCGCACTTGGCAGTGGCGCTCGTCGTCGTGGTTGCGCCGCGTACCCGTACTCATTGGCCACCCACGGGCACTAGAAGCGGAGCATGACTTGAGGGCGTCGGACTTGCTCTGCTCTGCAGCGAGTGCGTGCGGGCGTGCGTGCGGGCGTGCGGGCGTGCATGCGGAACTTGTGCGCCCTTCGCGGACATTGATGTTGTAGTAGCCATGGAAGGCCGTACTTGCTACTTGGCTAAGTCGGACAAGGAACGCTCAGTACTCTCTTTCTTTGTGCGATATGGCAAGGTAGAGTGAAGTGACACTTGCTCGCTACGGTTACCACATGGCTGTCTGTAAGCAAAGCGCAGCTGGCCCGTGCGGCACGAAAGGGTCACGTGACGCACGGCTCAGGCCCGTGCGCATCTGAGGCTGCCTCCTCTCCTTCTCACCTGCACCTTCGTTTACACTTCGCTTTCCCTCACGACACAGCACCACAAACGCATTGCCCCTTCACAATCTTGAATCTTAGCACAGGCACACACACACACACACACGAGCAGCTCGAGCAAGCCAGTTCATTCTGATCTCAATCATCCGCCCCGCACCTAGTTCTGGCCACCAGCGCGTCCCGCTCGTCCGATGATGCGACGCAACTGCCTACGGTGTACTATGGCGTTCCCCATCCCTGACTAGGGAGATCCATCGCATCCCCCGTCCTCAACTGACCAGGGAGTTCCATCGCAATTCCCATCCCCAAGTGACTAGGGAGTGCCATCGCAATTTCCATTCCTATTGCAGGTGGTGCATTCCTCACAGTCACCAACCGGCCAGCCGGCCGCGTTCGTGTAGCAACTGTAGCAGGTGCCAGAAAAGTTGGGCTCGGCATTGGACCAGCATTTCCCGCCGACTTTGTCGCAAGCACCCGAGCAACGCTGGAATTTCGTTCCATTGTCGACTTTGCAGACCTTGGCCTCGGCGACGAGGGCCATACATGCCAGGAGAAGTCCAAAAGAGATGAGCTTGAGTTGCATGGTGGGCGTTTGGGCGTGGGTGGGCTCGCTGGGCTTCGTCGTGGGCTTTTGGGCGTGGAAGGGCTCGCTGGGCTTCGTCTCGGGCTTTCTGGTGGTGGTACGGTGCGCGAGGAGGACATACATCAGAAAGGCGAGGTCCAGACGAGGCTCGCAGTAATGGTGCGATGCGAGCGCGCTGCGTTCGAAGGCGAAGCATTACTCACTTCGAAGAAGGGCAAGGTAGAGGAATGAAGCGCTGGGGGCTGGGGCTCACTCGGCGTGGGCAACTCGCGCGAACCCCTCAGCCTTGATATAGGATAGCAACGCCCACCCAGCGATGTGCTGCATTAACGCGCCTGCCAGCGCCTCGTAGACCACTCAGTCGGCGTTCCGCATCGTGCTTCGGCCTCGGCGTATGGCTTGGCATGTCCTCATGCCCCGACGTTGTACCTGGCCCTGGCCACATGTCATGTCCATGCCATCCGATACGCCGCTTGTATACGGCGCAACCGCGGGAATGATGGGCGTATTTGCGCATATACGGAACTTAGCGCCACGCTGCACCGCGTCCCTGTTCCGAGACGCGCTGCGCCGCCGGGCCAAGACATGGTGTCTCTACTCCATTCACAGCCAACCTATGTCTTACGCACACAAATCGACGCCCAGTGCACTCTCCGCTTGTGGTTTCGGACCCGTCAAGCAATTCCCAGCACCGTCAGGGCGGTGCCCGACGCCCGTCTTGCCGCATCTCGGCCGCCGGAAGTCGCATGCAGAGCAAGCGCATACAGGCAGCAAGTGCAAGTACGCACCCAGGATACATACTTCCTATCGTACAGCACTTCTTGCCGTTTCCGCGTTCGTTTCCGCCCCGCACTTTGCCAAGCAAGCGAATGAGCGGGCTCGGACCGTGCTTCCTGCGTTGACCGACAAAGAGTTCACTTGCAGGCACCGCGAATTCCGGGCTGCCGAGGGCACAGACTTTGCAATAATGGTCAATCCGTTATCATGCATAGCGAGGGCCTGTGAGCTGAGTGGGTGTTGCCGTCACGCAGGTACACTGCGCGCTGCGCCTCTTGCGTCTCAGCCCAAAGAGATTGACAGCGCAACCACAACGGGGGCCACTCCAAGCGAGAAAGAGGCATGCCATTCATTACGGACAGTGCGGCCCCTACAGCGTCGACCAGCGACGTCTACAAGATTTCAAGATCGTCCTCGCTAAGCGCCGTCCAGGCTCGAGCTGGTGATCGTGCGCTTGGCTCACACGTGACAAGTGCCATCTCTATCGCACTTGGAGCAATTGTCGCAATGCTGCTTGGGGTAACCGTTGGGGAACGCATCGCAGCTCTGGCATTGGCCTACGTACTTAGGGCTGGTCCAGCACCGTCCGGTTTCACCGCCAGAGCATGCGCCCTTGCACAGGTCCTCATCGCCATCGTTCCATACCCGACAAATTTTTTTGTCGGCGGTCACCATAGAAGCGAGGGAGAGGAGGAATGCGAGGAGCAGGAGCTTTGCGTGCATCTTGGAGAGTGTGCTGGCTGGCCAAGGGGTGGACAAGGTCAACGGCAGTTCTCGCAATTTGGTACGGGGCAGTGTGCCTGCAGAGCGCCCGTGTACCCACCAGGTTGTAGTCAAGAGGTGAGAAGATCGCGGCTTGTGAAGAATGAGTATCGACAAGGAACGTCGCCAGAATGACGCTCTTTATAGCTTCTCAACGGACCGCCCGCCCTCCCTTCTGGAGACAAGTTGTGGGAACCTCAACGTCGGAACGTCGGAAGAGCTGCAAAGAACAGAGTTGGCGTGGCACGGCAGGTACTAGGTGAGCCCCGCCCAAAGTGCGCAAGAGGCGACCGCAGGCGTGTGTGCCGGTGCGCATCAAGTTCGGATGCCGGAACGTCAGCCTTACGCCCGACGAGTCGCACAGGCCCGTAAAGTCTGCGGGATGTCCTTGCCGCTTGCCGCGACCACCCTTCCTGGTCCCTTTTCAAGCTGCACGTAGGCGCTCATCAGGGGCAGCCATTGCTAGCCTCGTTCCTCTCAGTGCTCCACCCCAACCAGATGCCAGAAATGACGCCCACCGCCGCAGCCTAGGCGTCGAGGCGCTCGACCACCGGAAGTGCATGCATGCAGCAAGTGCAACACCACGTTCAGGAACCTTTCCCATCACACGCTGCACACCTTCTTCACACTCAGATCAGCTCCGCACATCGCTTGATAAGCGACGCCGTCCCACGCGCAGACCTGGAAGACGTTACTCTGCGGGCAATCGCAGGTGCAATCAATGTCAGACGCGCCCAGTGCTTATCTCATACACGCACCCTTCCTTCGGTGATAGCCGCCAAGGGTTTGGGTCACTCAATCAAAAATCACTTCAGAACTCGGATCTAGCGGAACGGGCGGCTCCGCAAGTGAGTACCCAGCTACCGCACAGTCATGCAGACAGAAAGGTGCGCCTCTAACGCCGAGGCTGGAAGGTAAGGCAAAGGATCTCACAATATAGTCCATTCTCACAACCAGATTGACGCAATGTACAACTCCATTAATAACGAGCCGCCAGACCGATCTCCTACATTGCCTTTAGGAAATCGACACCAATCGACTCGCGGTGCGTACACGCAACGCAGCAGCGTCCCCAAGTCTCCCTGTTGGCGTGCCTCTCCGTCCGCTCACTTAGACGCATTCTCGAGTGGTAGCATCGCACTTGTTGCAAGGCGTACATCTGTTCGGGGCGTCGCCGAGGTTGCAGCTTTTGCACTGCCCCGTGACAGTAGGCTTTGTCCAACACTGTCCCTGGGCCCCACCAGAGCAGGCACCCGTGCAGTACTGCCATTTAGTCGGGTGATCGACATAACAGACTCTGCTTGCAGTGGCCACGGAGGCGAAGCTGAGGAACCCAAGGACGAGGATCTTTGCGAGCATGGTGGGCGCTGTGGAGTGGAGTGGGCTGGGGCAAGGGTCAGAATCATGGAATGCACAGCGAGGTTGAGGTGAGGAGAGCTGAGATGACGGGGCACTTACTTACCAACTCTGAGCTGTGAGGTCTTTGGGAGACATCCAGTCGTCACAAGGGAACGCGCCACGCTGATATATATGTGACGGTGAAGCTTATCCACCAGTACGATTCACCTTCAACGCTACCCCGCTGCCACCCAACAGCAAGCAGCAGAAGACGGCGCCCCGAGGCCTCGGAAGGGAAATAAACTTCCATCCGGGCGGAAGAGCCACAGCAAGATCGCGAGCCCAGCAGATCAGGGCACAATCGAACCGTCGTCACCGGCGCGGCAAAGTCAATTTACAAGCACCAGAACTGCGCTGCGGGGAATGCTGGTGCTGTGGATGCGACTTGTTACTGGAATTTCGCTCCCCTCGACAGCATAAGCTGGCTCTTTTACCTATAACATACGAGCTCGCTCTCCTTTGCCACAGCCTGTATACAGCAGGATCTCGCCTTCTCCACGCTCTGCTCCAAGCTAAAGTCAACACTCCCAATCACTTCCATGACAAGACGATAACGGAGAAGGATTTCCGAGCATGGTCCCATGCCTCAGCTCGACCTCTGGCCTTCGGACCTTAGCGCGTGGTATGCCTCGCCGAGGCACGCCGCCGAGCGCCAAACTCGCGGACATCAACGGAAAAGCAGAACAGAAAGGCCGCCTTCGAGCATATCTGGCGAGATTGAGAGTGGGGGCGTCTCGTGGAAGTACACCCCGCCGGAACCAGCGCTCCGCTATGTACCTGCCGCTGGGCTCGGAAAGCTGTTTCCCCTCTCCCCTCGGTCCTTTCGGGACCCATTCCCGCAACGCCCCGATCAGACTTCCGCCCGCTTCTCCAAATGGCTTGGCATCGCATGGCAGATTATGCTTGGCATGGCGCCGTGCTTCTTCCGCTCCGCATGAAGGTACCAACTATACGCTCTCACCAGCGCATATATAGCTCAATGTCTAGCAATCCTTCGCCACTTTGCAATCTGCTCTGCCCTTTCCCCACCGTCCTTCACATCACATCTCATAAGTACCCTCCCGAATTGCCGGTGAGCTGATGAGTTTACTGGCAAACACTATCGCCACGCAGTCCATCAATCTCAACTCCCGTCCCGTCCCGCCCCGTAGCCCTCTCCCGCACCCACCATGCACAGCAAGCTCATCCTCCTGGCGCTCCTCTCCGCGTTTACGTCTTTCACGACCGCAGCCAGAGTCTGCCGGGTATACGACGTCGGCCAACTACAACTATGCAGCGGAGGGTGCTCTGGCGGTGCGCAGGCAAGGTGCTCGAGTAGCTCCGCCGCAGTGGGGCAGTGCCAGAGCTGCGATGCGGCCAATGCCGGTTCCCCGAGGGGAGCGAGCTGTATCCCCTGTAGTCAGTGTGATGCCGGCGGGAAATGCCACGCATGAGCGAGCGCCCGCCAAGCTTGCCAGGGCGGTCGAGGAGATATGCTGCTGGTCGAAGTGGTGTGTGGACCTCATAAAGCAGCAGGGCGTCCGTTGATCGTACTCAACAGGTCCGTACCTTGCGCCAGATTGGCGGTGATGGTATTTGCGTTACGGTGGCTGAAGCAGCTCAAGGCCATCAAAGCTGACCATAGATCTCGCGGCACACCTCCACGGATTAGAAGAGTCGGGGACTTCGTGGCCCGAGCGCTCGGTGGTGAGGAGGCGTGTTGGCTTGGCGTTCTTAGGTCCGCGTTGATGACTGTGGGTGTATGCCAGCCCTAGCGTCCCTCGCTTATATCGACTTCTAACAATGTACCTCGTGGGCCTCGTTAAACGTCTGAAGGGGCGTCAGATGACCGTGCGAAAGCAGCGCAACCTTTGCCGATCAGGAACGCAAGTGGGGTGCGGACCGCCGCGCTCCGCGCCTCGGGGCTTCGCAGTCGAGGCAACGCCTGATACGCTCATTGGGGTTTGTACCCATAGCGATCGCAAGGTGCCGTCGACCTCGACAAAACTCGCTTGACTTCCCTTTGTACGCCGGCTATGCCCGCGATCTTGCTCTTCCGCCCCGTTGGAAGTTTAGTCCTCTTCCGGACGCCCCGCGAGAAATTGAGTCCTCTCCCGCAGCATCGGAGGACCGTGTTCTTCTGTAGGGTAGATCTGGGTCGGGTGGTGTTGTGAGATGGCGCTTGGCGCATATATACCAGCGTAGTGCCTTCCCTTGCGACGACTGCATCTTCCTCAACGGCCTCCCTTCTCAGAGCTGGTGAGTACGCAGTCATCTCAGCTTTCTTCTACGGTCGTTGCACAGTCCATCATTTTGACCGCTGCCCTAGCCCATCCGACAGCGCAATCCCCCACCATGCATGCAAAACTTCTCGTCCTTGCCTTCCTCAGCTTCGCCTCCATGGCCACGGCAGGAAGATTGTGCTACATCGCTAACCCAGATAAATGGCAGTTTTGCCAGGGAGCCTGCTCTGGTGGAGCCCAGGGACGGTGTTGGACGAAGCCTACTACCACAGGACAGTGCCAAAGCTGCGACCCCGCTGTGTTGGGCAGCTGTCAGAATTGCAACAAGTGTGACGCTGTCACTAAACTTTGCGTCTAACTGCTCGGGGCGTTGCAGTCGAGGCAACGCCTAATATGTACTCTTACTAGCAATTGTATCCACGGCGCCGTCGACCTCGCCAAAGTTGGGCATATTTCCGTCCTTTTCCGCGCTTGACTTCCTTTCGTGCGCCGGGTATAGTTGCCATACTTTCCGGTCTGGAACGCATAACATCTTTCTTTTTGCACTTGACGATGACGTTTGATATGGAGGGCTTTTTTCGGCGCTGCGTCTGAGGCTCACGTGTGGCTGTACCTACTCACTCGTTGCTGCGCCCATTGTTTCCCCAGCGCTATGTACGGCGGCCCGAGCGGGCCCGCCCACGGCCTGGGGGACGCAACAAAGCGGTCGCGAGCGCGCGCGGGGCGAAACTGTACATAAACCTCCACAGCCCGACTCGTACATCTTGACTTCCTTCTTCTACATCTCATCCTGGAAATCACCGTCAAGAGACCCTCACCCAGCCTGACACGTGACATGACTAGGAGATACGCAAGAAGGATTCATGAGCATGGTTCCCTCTTGGAGAATGCATCTACTCGAGTGCCGTGTCTCGCAGATTAATTTCCCTCCACCTCTCTGGAGCCACCCAAAACGCTCAGATCAGACTCACCGGCGTCACCACTCTGATGGCTCATAGCGCTCCTTCCAGGTGCTATACGAAGGGATCGACGACTCGCCCATCCTGACGCGAGAGGCCGCCGAGGCGTGGAAGGACAATGTTGGATACTGGTCAACGTCACACCCTCTGGATCTCCGCAGTGCCGGACAGGCGGCCCAAGAGCGCCTCATCGACACAGCATTGGCCGCAAGCCCTTCGCCCGCTGGCATGCCAAACGAGATGGCGCGCGACATCGTGAGCGCAATCATCAAGCATCGACAAACGCACCGTCTGCCGGCGCTGTGGAAGTCTGCCTTTGGCCCGATCCCCCCATGCGACGGGCTGGCACCGGCACCGACAATGGTCGCGGCCGACTTCCTCGTTGTCGCATTTGTCCGAGTCAGCACGGCAACGCTAGACACGGAAAAGTACCGCGCCAACGTCGAGGCGGAAGCACGGGCCGCACTTCCCGCGGTCTGCCAGCGCTTGAAGCTCAAGGGCAATGGCACCCCGCAGCTGGTCATGGAATTCGGAGTCGGGTCGTCAATCGCGGGGTTCACTGCCGACGGAAAGCACAAGCTTTGGGAGGCCGCCATTCGCAATCGGCTTCCAAAGGCGGATGCCATGATGTCGTTGGGGCACGCCGGCTTCGCTAGCGACCTGCTGACATGGCGGTATACCATGGCGTTCGCCTGCGACGAGCTGTCGGTCGATTTTCGCTACGACGAGAGCAGCGTCTGGTGGGCTTCGCGGGAGGAAGTCCTCGCCCACATCGCCAATCCGCAGCGCTTTCGGCTTCCCGGCGGGGCGGACGCGTGCATCGACCACCCCTTCCTTTACCTCGAGGCAGGACACGTTCGACGGGAGATGTCGCGCACTGGGGTGCCGAACGAGTGGGCCCTGCACCGCTACGTGGACTGGAAGGAGCGCCCGACGCGCGGGACTCTCAATACCTCATAGGACAACGAGACGGAGAGGCCTGGCGCGCAAATGGCCGTCTACCCGGTGCGTGGGTGTGCGAGAGCGCTCTGGATCGAGTCGCTGGAAGAGCTCGTGGCACTTCACAAACGCGCACTACGCGGGGCCTCAGCCGTGGGTTAGCCGCTCAGGCAAACACAGACTGTGGCAGAAGACGTCCTGGAGCAACTCCTGGCTCTCTCGGCAGCCTGGCTGCACCTTCGCGGTCGGTGACCCTCGTGCCTGATACCTCCGACGCAAAGGCCGTTCCGTCATCGACTCGGATGAGCTGGCGCGGCAATACATCCAGCACGGCGGCGACGACGACGGCACGCAGGTGCGCTATGGCGAAGGCTACAGCAGCGATGACGGCAGCAGCCACGGCGGCGACGACGAGGAGCTCGGCGAGCCACCAGCCAAGCGCGTCAAGGCCAAGGTCGACTGGAGCGAGGAAAGTCTCTTTGCCCTTCTCCATTGGTGCTGCTACGGCTGGAACTCATGCAAGGGAAGGAAGAGGCGCCCGACGTCATTAGCGGTGGCCGGGGAGGTGCTCAGGCATGGCCAAAGTCCGCCAAGATCGGGGTCTTAGGAGCGTGCAGCGGATTCAAGATCGCAAGACAGCAATCAAGGCCAAGATCGAGGCCCCCTCAGCCTAGGTCTGGAGTATTGCCAGCTCGAGCCTTTGCCCTCGTCTGCCGTGCGGTAGTCCGTGCGCCACAGACATCGGTTGCCGCGACACTCCGTGGAGTTGTCAGCCCTACTGGCTCCTGTGATGGTGTCGTCGTCGCGTCATCCGCTCATAGACTTGATGTCTGCGAGGCTTACGCTCGGACTCTTGTCTCGGCGAGGCACACCGCAGTCTAAGGTCCGAGTGGCAGAACTCGAGTAGATGCATTCTCCAAGAGGGAACCATTCTTAATGAGCAAGATGATCGAGGCGGAGTCTAGGAAATTCTACGGCCTCAACCGCCAATCTCCCACGTTCGCCGCCACGAGTCTCCAATGGCAGCAAGACAGCCCGGCCAAGAGGCGCGAATACAATCGGAAGCGTGAGTGGTTAACCTCGTGGGATAGGTAGGAGAAGTACTCTTCTCGATAACGTCTGCTGACTCGTTCTACCCCGCATACATCCCTCGTCATTCTCTCAGACACCCTCGACGGTGACGGCACCGATGCGGCGCGCAAGGCTGCCCAGCGAAAGGAGGACAAGGAGGACGGCAAGGGCCCCGAGAAGCTGACGCCATCGGGGCGTCAGCGACAGACGCAGCGAGAACGTCAATCACGTGGATCCCTCAAGGCAAACATGGAGAAGCCTGTAAGGCAGGGAAAGAAGTGTGCCTGAATCTCCTGGTGGACGCCTTCTGTGCCGTGTACTCTGCCCTCGCCCCATAACCCCATAGAGCATACAGACCTCCATCTCGACGATGTGTCAGTCACTCTGGTTCTCGTGATTGTACCGTCCTCGCCCCATACGCTCATAGGGAATAGGTACAGAGCTCCCTCTACCTCGACGAAGTTGTCAGCCATACTGGCTCCTGTGATTTTGATGAAGGATTCTCGGACCCCAGAAAGGGTCGTGTGCAATGCTTCTTCTTGACGATTGTGGAATTGTGTACCATGCCACGAGCTGCCGAGTCCTCGCCCATACGCGACGCGTGAAGCTGGGCCGCGGCACCTCTGCTCCTCCCCCGCCGAGTGCGAGAGGCTTGAATTTTTCTGACTGTGCTTACGTAATACATTCGGAAAATGTTCCTGGTCAGTGGCATTCATGCACCGTTTGGGCTGCAACATTTCTTACACTTTCCCCACATCATCCGCAACCCCCTTTGGGCAGGGACATCATACACCGCTGTCATTGTTCCCTTTCCCTCTACCCCGTCCGCGCGCTCTCCCCTCACTCTCACTACAATCATGGCCCCCAACTCGGGCCAGCCTCGGAAAGGCAAAGGGATGACGCGGGAGGCAGCATACAATAAGCAACAGGCGCGAGCCAAGGCTGAAGCCCAAGCTCGAGCTCGCAAAGCCGCAGAGAGTCAGGGTAGGTCTCTGCCGTCGGCGTCGACGTCGACTGCCGGCCCATCCTCTTCCAAGTCTCTACAAAAGACGCGGGCTATCCTCGACAATCCCCACCCTTACCGCTACAAGTCCTTCAATGATCGCCTTGCAGCGGTGCACATTTCCCCCGGTCACAGTCTCACCTCTGGCAGGGGTTCAACTCTGGCTGGATTGGATGTGCAGGGTGTTGCTCCGGACCAACCTGCCAATCTCCAAGACGAATTCGACGATGACGATGAAGAGGCTCGCATGGCCCTCCTCCAGGCCTCGACGGCATTTGGCTCTGCCCTGGCTACGTGGAGAGAGCTCAACCTGTCCGTACCCTTTCAATCTCTGCTCCGCCAAATTCAGTGGCATTCGCAATCTCTTCCACTCCTCATCCACCACCGCGAGCACATTGCCTCTTCCCTCTCGGCTGCGCTGACCACCAAGACACCCGACGCCTCCCTCGCCTACGAGCCAGCCCTGGACCTGTTCCCCCGTCTGGCACTCGACCTCTCGTCCGAGTTCCTACCAGTCTATCCTACGGCGCTTGCCTCCATCCTCTCCGCCACGACGGTCACCAAGAATGCAACGGGCGGAGACGAGCAGGCGGCGGCGCGCATCGTGGAAAAGGCATTCGAGAGCATGGCGGCCTTGTTCCGCAACATGGCAGCGCTGCTTTCGAAGGACGGCGGTGCGAGCGACTGGTTGCGGGTGACTTGGGATATTGTGAAGCCATACCTCGGATGGAGGGAACAAGAGGCGCCGCAACCGATGGACGAGGATGCAGACGGTACCGCCGACGAAGGCGATGCCGAAGCAGCGCAAGACGAGGAGGAGGAGGAGGAGGAGGAGGAGGAGGAGGAGGAGGAGGAGGAGGAAGGCCAGAAGCCTCGCACGCCTGCCACACGGTGCACTCGGATACCACCGCATGTACGGCGCTTTGCCGCCGAGGCATTTGCCCATTTGCTCCGACGATGCAAACAGTCGCAACTGCGGAGAGCTGCCGCATTCATGCTGCAAGACGTTGAGGACATGCGAGTCAGGGGGAGTGACAGCAAGACGACGGCTGCTATGGTCCCATTTGCCTCGGGCGTGGCAGGCATCTGGCTCGAGGTAGTCAAGTCCATCGATCGTCGCCTGCATAGTCAAGCCACAGCTCAGCTCAGCGCCCTGCTCAACCAGTCCGACGACGTCTCTGCGTCCACTACCCTCGTTGGGACATTCGTCCTGACTGCCCTGGTACACCACGGCCAAGCAAGCCACCTGGCTCCACTGTATGAGCTGCTGCTCAACTGGGCCACTGAGCGAATCGAGCAAGCCGAAGTCTCCTCGACCTACGCCTCCCTCCAGCAGGGCATCGAGTGGCTGGTGGCGGCCGTCGGCGTGCGCAAGGGCAACCGCGTCGACGAGTCGGTCAAGGAACACCTCTTTACCTTTTTGCTGCGCCTGGCAAACCTCCTCGTCGATGTGCGTGACGGCGTACCCGCGGAGCTTCTCACCCGCTCCACCACGCTCTTTGCCCTCTCCCTCCCCATCGGCCGCATTCGTGACCTCGTTGGCCCGGGTATCAAAATCTTTGCAACCCTCTCAAAGACGATTCGCGGAGAAGAAGTCCTGTTCCCACCCTTTGCGGCGACGGTGCTCTCTCTAGGCGAGCCGTCCCTTGCTTGGTCAGGATTCAAGCAAGTGGCGCTCCCTCAAGTCCTCACAGCACCAGTCACCGCCACCAGTGCCGGCTCTACTTCAGGCGACTCGGCCGTCTTGATGCTGCAGAAGCTGGCTCAGCTCGAGCAGCTCGGCCCTTGTACAGAGGAGCAGACGCCCGCAGTGGCCAAATGGAGGAGGGCCATGGTCGAGGAGATGGAGCAGCGTATTGCGAGGCTGTCCACCAGGATCGGAGCGGACGAATCGACGGCACTCTATCCCGCGCTGGAGCTCGTCGACTTGTTTGCCTCGACGCCTGCAGCAGTCAAGATTGCCACATCGCTGAGACGGATCATCGACTCAGTCGTCGCGACACCAGACGACCTCGCATCCAGCGGTCTGACTCGCCCTCTCAATGGCCCAGCGTTGCTTGCGGCCGTCTCCCTCTCCCTGGCGAGGCTCGTCGATGCGTCCGACTCCCAGACGCGAGCCCAGCAATTTGCAGAGGGCGTCTGCTCGGCATCGCTTCTGCAAGTTGCCATTGGCAGGCTCAACAGCCATCCCTTTGCTCTGGCTTCGATCTTGAAGCTCTTTGAAGCAGTCGCGCGCAAGTCGTTTGCATCAAACACCACGTATCCCCTCCCAGAAGACGTCGCGCCTCAGCTGTGGACGGCCCTCATGTCCGAAGACGAGTCCCTTCGCCAAGCTTCCACGGGCTGGCTCGCACTCTGCAGCAATGGCCCCCAGTCTGACAAGCACCCGGAAATTTCAGAACTGTACCGCTCCATGAGCAAGATTGAGGCCATTCCATTGCGCGTCGAGACGGCGCGGGACAGAAATGTACGGCTCCGTGCCTTGGTTCGAGAGGTCCTCCGTCTGGCCAATACCGTCGCCACTGGCTCCGTCGAAGCCGACCGGATAACCGTCGCCGCCAAAACAATCATTCGCTACGTAGTGGGCACCCTCAAGCTCAACTTCAAGCCACTCTGGGACGAGTGCAGAAAGGCCCTCGCCGACATGGCTCCGCTCTACGGAGACGAAATCTGGGCAGTGGCATTCGACGAGATTCTCCACGGCAAAGCGCTGCAGAGTCCTCTCCAAGGCGCTGCCACCTGGGAGCTTCCTAGCGTAGCCGAGGGCGACCAGGGCAACCTGGCGCTGGAAAAGTACCTCGACGACGACAACGACAAGAGCTTCTGCGACCCACAGCGCCTGGCCAAAGTCACCGACATTGGGCAGAACTTGAAGCACGCCGCTTGCTCCGTTGACGCCCAAGTCCTCGCTGAGCTTGCGCGTCTGCAGCAGCCCGAGGGCCGTCTCGATGTAGCCAATTACCGCGCACAGCTACTCACCCTCTTCTCCGAGCTTCCCTCCTTGGTCGAGAAGCACAATGCAGAGTTTATGCCTCACTTTTTCACCACCGTCGTGGATGCCAGCAACGACGACGATGACGACCACGACGACCGCGACGAAATCACCCACATGACCGTCAAGGAGCGACAGGAGCGACTGTCCTCCTATCTGAAAGTATTTGCAAAGTTCAGCAACCCCAAGGCTTTGCACCGGTCCGCCGACCTGCATAGCTTCCTGTACAGTATCGCTGCTCAGGGAGAGCCAAAGCTGCAGCGCCAAGCGTTGGAGTGCGTCTTGACATGGAAGGACCCCTCGCAGGTGCCCTACGAGGAGACGCTCTTCCGCCTACTCGACCAGAGCAAATTCCGGGACGAGTTGACGTCCTTTGATCTGTCCGTCGACGGTCGGTCGATTCAGCTGCATCATCGCGAGGGACTGGTGCCCTTGCTTATCCGCCTACTATTCGGCCTGGCAGTCTCCAAAAAGGGCCGCACGAGTGCAAGCACAGCCGGCGCAGGCCGAAAAGTCGCCATCCTCAATGCGCTCTCAGGCTGTTCCCCTGCGGAACTCGGGATCCTCACAGACCTGATGCTTGCCCCTTTTGGTGACCAACGACCCACACTTACCTCCGATGGCATCATGCAGCTCTCGACGCAAGCGCCCGCGGCATTCCCTCGACAACAGAATGGTTACTTGTCTCTGCTGGCGGATGCGGTCAAGCATCTCGGTGCTCCGCTCCTACCTCACTGGAATGACCTCGTCGGCGTTACGGTCAATCTCGCACACCACAGCTCGCAAAAGGCGGCTGAGCAAGGGCCAGGGAAATCCTCCGCAGCTTCACGTGACGTGAGGCAGGCAGCCATTCGTCGCCTGGCCGACTTTTTCAGGTGTCCTGCCTCCGACGACTTTACATGGTCGCCCTTTGTTCCCGCCATCTTTGCATCTCTGGTCTCGCCCAGGCTTCCAGCATTTGCATCGGAGAATATCCAGAGCCCATCGGCGTTGCTCGACTTGTTCTCCGTCTGGTCCACACGGCGTACCACCATTCCGCTCTTCATCAAGGGCGATGCGACGCTGCTCCCGTGCCTGTACGCATGTCTTGCAGCGCCTACCGTCAAGAATGCCGTCGTTGCGCCCATCCTGGACATCGTCGACCGCCTCCTCACCGTCTCGGAAGAGCCCGAGGACGATGACGAAGCCGCAGCCATCAAGGAGACGGTCCTGAGACCCTACATCCCCGACTTGGTTGCCAGCCTGGCGCCTCTTCTCCAGAGGACGTCCTCGGCTCCCCGCCCCGACCCACTCTTGCAACGGCAAATCCAGCTGCTCGCTCGCGTCGCCACCTTTGTGCAGCGCTCCGAGGACGCCACGACGATCCTCTCCCTGCTGGGACCCATGATGCGCAAGAGCAATCTCGTCGTCCCGGAAAAGAGCAAGACGGAGCTGCTGAGCACCTTCCGAGACCTCTTGCTGCTCACCGACACGTTCAAGGATCCATCCTCGGAGCTCTTCGTACGCCACTACGAGATGTTCTCGGCCATGTGGAGCACACTTCGCTCTCGCAATGCCCGCGTCACCCTCGGCGAGGTCTTTAAGCAGATTGCGCGGATCGACCCCGACCTGACTCGTGTCGCCCAATGGGTCGAGGGTCTCAATGCCTACAGTCAAAAGCGCTTGGACGAGTACGACTTTGACCGGCGGCTCGACGTATTCGACGCCCTGACCAGCGAGAAGAGTGCGCTCGACTTGTCTCTTCGAGAATGGCAGCCCCTGGTCCACAACATGCTCTTCTTCATTCAAGATGCAGAGGAGCTCGTCATCCGCACCAATGCCAGCGCCGTGCTTAGGCGCCTCGTCTCCGCGGTAGAAGCCGAGCACGAGGAAGAGGGACCTCTGCGCGGCGTCTTTACTCGCACCGTCTACCCCGCCCTGCGCAAAACGCTGCGCTCCCGCTCCGAGCTCGTCCGCAGGGAAGTCCTCGCTGTCATCGGCACGGCAGCGAAGCAGCTAGCGGATGTGGGCGCCCTATCCGAGATGCAGGGCCTCTTGGCGGGCGGAGACGAAGAGGCCAACTTCTTCAACAATATCCACCACTTGCAGCTGCATCGCCGATCGCGCGCACTGCGTCGCTTGGCTGACCATGCGCAATCGGGAGCGCTGCGAAGCAAGACCATTTCGGACGTCTTCCTGCCTCTGGTGGGCCACTTCCTCGAGGCAGGGCACACCGAAATTGGAGACCATAATTTGAGCAACGAGACGGTGACGTGTGTGGGAAGACTATCGCGCCAGCTCAAGTGGGGGGCTTACAATTCCCTCCTGTGGAAGTACCTCAAGCTGGCCGATGGCAAGGGCACGGGTGAGAAGCTGTTCGTGCGGGCAGCAATGGCCATTCTCGATAATTTCCACTTTGCAATGGAAGACACCATCGAGGCAGAGCCAGCCGAGGAGGTCGAGCAGGCCAATGGCGAGGACGAGGGCGGAGCAATCGTCGCCGAAGACGCAGACGCTGCTCGCCCACAGGCGGCTGACACGCAACGCATCGTGACGTCGGTCACTACCAAGTTGCTGCCGGCACTAATGGGCTACCTGGAGCACCACGACGACGAGACAGACGACGCCATCCGACTGCCCATTGCCGTCGGCGTGGTCCGCGTCGTAGAATGCCTGCCGCCTGCCGAAAAGGAGATTCACCTCGCAAAGCTCCTCAACGTCCTCGCGAACGTCTTCCGCAGCAAGTCCCAAGAGACGCGAGACTTGGCGCGAGAGACGCTGTGCAAAGTCGCCGTCGCACTGGGAGTGGAGCGCCTACCGCAAGTCATCAAGGAGCTGCGGCGTGCCCTGACGCGCGGCCCGCAACTTGCCATTCTGGCATACAATGTGCACTCCATTCTCGTACATCTCATGCAGCAGGAGCAGACCCCACTCACGTACCTCGACCGCGGCGTGGATGACATTGTCCAGATTGCTTCCGAAGACCTCTTTGGCCACACGGGTGAAGACCGCGAATCGGTCGAGTACAAGGCCAAGGCGCGCGAGATGCGCCAGAGCAAGAGTTTGGACACATTCGAGCAGCTGGCCAAGATTGTGGCGCCGCATTGCTTCAACTCGGTACTCCTCCCGCTCAAGGAGATCATGGAGCAGACGGAGACGCCCCGCGCGATGAAGGCCGTCGAAGACGCACTGCGGAGGACCGCCTCGGGAATCAACTCCAACGACCACTTTGACTATAGTTCGCTGCTTGGGCTGTGCCACAGTCTCATCAGCCGCAATGCGGCGTTCCTTCAGGCGAGAAAGGACGCGGCCAAGAATGCCAAGCAGGCGAAAAAGGACATGGCGGTGCTCTTGAAGCGCAAAGACGTCGAGGACAGCTCCTCCAAGCGCGACCACTACGCCGTCAACGCATACCGCTTCGTGGCGTTTGGCCTTGACCTTCTCGTGACGGCGCTGCGAAGGACACGATTCGACTTCTCTGACGCAGACGTACTGGGACGGCTTGACCCGCTCGTCAGCGCCGTGGGCAATACACTCTACGCCGCCGACACGCACGTCCTCTCGTTGGGTCTGAGGGCCGCAGGCGGCTTGCTCCGCTGCCCGCTGCCCTCACTCGAAGCTAGCCTGCCCGTCCTGGTAAGGCAGACGTTCTCCATCATCAATCGCGAGGCGAATCCCGCTGCCGACGCCTCTCAAGCAGGTCTGCGGACACTCACCATCATGTTACGGGACTGCCCCAAGGCCGAGTTCAAAGAGAAGCAGCTGGCGGAGCTGCTCACGCTCATCCTCCCCGAGATTGAAGAGCCCGCGGCGCAGTCCTCCATCTTTGGGCTGGTCCGCGCCATCATCGGCCGCCGCTTCGTCGTGTCGGAAGTATACGACGTCATGGACAAGGTCGCGGAGATGATGGTGACGAACCAAAGTGCGCAAGTGCGCGAGATTAGCCGCGCTGCGTTCCTGCAGTTCCTGCTGGACTACCCTCAGGGTAAAGGCCGGCTGCGCAACCAAATGGAGTTCATCGCCAAGAACCTGTCGTACGTGTATGAAAGCGGGCGACTGAGCGTCATGGAGCTCCTCGCGGCGGTGCTGGCAAAGTTCAGCGACGACGTCCTCAGGGAGTACGGGGAGCTCCTCTTCGTTGCGCTGGTAATGGTCCTCGCGAACGACGACTCGACGCGCTGCCGCGAAAAGGGGGCGGAGCTGTGCAAGGCGGTGGTGGGCCTCGTGGGCGAGGAGCTGCGCGGGAAGCTCGTGCTGATGACGCATGCTTGGGCGGAGAATGGCAGGGACCGGCCGGCCCTCGCGCGGGTAGGGATCCAGGTCTATGGCCTCCTCCTGGATGGCGCGGCCTCCGAGGACGAGACGGCAGCGTGGATGCCCAGGGCCATGCGCATCACGCGGCAAGTCGTTGTTGACTGCGCGGAGGACCTCGCCGTACTGGAGCAACACGCAGACGACGACGACGACGGTGACGATGCAATGGACGTAGACTGCCTCGACTGGCAGCTGCCGTACCACGCACTCCAGACCATTGCGCGCTTCAGCAAAGTCGATGCGGACCTGGCGCTCGCCGTGTCCTATGCGTCGAGCACAACGTCCTCGAACAAAGAAAAGGACGCACGCATCCTGTGGGCAGCAGTCAGGCAGCTCCTCCTCTTCCCGCACGCGTGGGTCCGCAGCGCAGCCTGTCGTCTTCTCGGCGCGCTCTTTGCTACCTCGGCGCCTGCCGCGCCCGCGCCCGCTCCTGCTCCCGCTGCGATTAAGGCCGCGATGGGCGCCGAGTCGGACTCCCCCCTCGCAGCAGCGGCAACGGCGCTCCCGCCCCTCTGCCTAGAGGCGCTCGTCGATGCCGCGCGTAAACTCGCGCTGCAGCTGCGTGGAGAAGCTGTAGACGATGCACTCAGTCTCCAGATTGTCAAGAATCTACTCTGGATCGGCAAGAGTTTTGCGCTGGTGCGTGTGCCGGACGGCAGCGGCAGCGTTGGTGGGAAGCAGGCGGGTGAGAACGGGGACGAGAACGGCGATGTCGACTCCGACGATGGAGACTCGGACTCCGAGGACGACGCAGACGCAGACGCAGATGCCCCAGGGACGCACGCCCGCGACAGCGCAGCCGGCGCGCTGGAAAATCCCCTCGCATGGCTCTTCACGAAGCTCTCCTACCAAGCGCGCTCCGTGCAGCAGCCTGCGAGCCGCAGTGGTGCCGCACCAGTACTCAACACCCACTCCCCCAGTGCCATCCTCCGCCTCTTTGCGGCGCTCGCGCAACACCTCCCCTCGGAGCGACTCGTCCCGCTCTTACCGCACGTCGTGCACCCGCTCTTCCGTCTTATGGACGACGCAACGCTCAGTACCAGCAGCAGCGGCGGCGGTGGCGGCGCGCCCTCCCGCGTGGAAACCCTCCGCTCCCTCGCAGCAGAAGTGCAAGACCTCATTAGTGAAAAAGTGGGTTCCACGGTATATGCTAGTGTGTACGCGCGGGTACGTGCGCGCGCACTGGAAAAACGTCGGGAGAGGAGGACGAAGCGGTTGATGGGGGGATTGACGGATGCGCCCGAGGTTGTGGCGAGGCGGAGGGAAAAGCGGAATGAGGCGAGGCATGAGAGTAGGAAGAGGAAGAATAGGGGGTATGCAGAGGGGAAGATGAGGATTAAGCCGTTGAAGAGGCATCGGGGGTAGGTCGGCGGTGGTGCGGGTTGGGCGCATGTGTGAATCGGTGGGGATGGATGGATAGATGATCGTTCTGTATTGCATACAATCAAGACACACAGCACAGCACAGCACAGCAGCGGAGCATCCTTGTCGTACACTGTCAGTTGAGCGCCTCCCTCCCCCTACGTCCCTCACCACCGTCTTCCCCATCCCACACCGGCCGAACAACACCCTCCAAGAGCGCCTGACTACCCACCGGCCTGTAAACCCACAGTGTACCCTTTGTCCATACATCGGGAGCACGCAATGGATAGACCTGCCTCGTGACGGGCTGGCCGGCACTCTGCTCCAAGACGGTAAGTGTGCCGAGTGCATTGGGGTGCAGCCGGACTTGTCCCAGTCCCTCGCTGTCTCCACGGGGGCTTCCCGTACTGCTACCGTCGCCACCGGCACCGCTCGGCTCAACGTCAACGCCAATGACAACGGCCGTATGGTCTGGCTGACCTCTCTCCGGTGCGCCGAGCGTGGCTGTACGCCCTCCCTCAAGCCGAAAGGAACTAGGTCCCCACTCGAGAATATCCCCACGTCGAATATTCCCTACGTCTCCACCGCGCCATATCCCTCCTACCTGTTGCCCCTGCTGCCCCGCCACCTCAGCATGGTACACCAAATGCCCGTGCGTCCTCCCCGTACTCTCGAAGAGCGCCTGCGCGGGCGCATACCCCTGCTCGGTATTCACCCCCTTGATAGCCTCCGCCGCTAAAGTCCAGCATTCTCCATCACCTACAACTTCCCCCTCGTGGGATTCAGCCCAACGCGCAACGAGCTCGCCGTACCCCGCTGCACTCGCTTGCAGTAGGGAGGTGTCCCCCCAGGGGGCAGGAGGCTCCGCGTACGAGGCTTTACTCTCGAACTGTGACTCGTGACCGACTGCATAGGTAATGCGGTACCAGAGGGTACTGAGATCATCGAACTGCAGTGCGCCCGTGAGTGTCACGTCGTTCCCTGCCTGGGCGTAGGAAGCCTGCCAGGAGAGGTCTCTTCGCCCAGAGAGGTGCGGCGGGATCTCCAGTTGCCCGGGGGCACTCGCAAACCAGGGAGGAGAGGAAAGCCATTCGGGGAAGTGAGAGGGGTAGCAGAAGAAGGTGGCTGCTTCTAGGGCTTTGCACGGGCGGGAAGAAGGGTGCCGCGAGGCCGTTAGGGGCGGTAGCTCCAATGTGGGTGCAATGGCCCCTGCAGCGGGTGGTGCCGGTGGTGCCGGTGGGGCCGGTGGGGTGGCGGGCGCTGCGGCCCGAGGCTTGGGCTTATTAGCGGGCACAGGCGGAGGCGCGGGCTTGCGTCCAGCAGGGAGGGGCGGTGGCGGGCCGCGAGTCCCACGCGCGGGCACAGCCGGCGGGGGACTGCGCGTGGTATCTGCGCGCCCCACACTAAGATTCGCCATGGCCCCCTCGACGCTGCGCTCCTCGTAGGGCGGCGGCGGGTGGGCCGTGCCCGCTTCGTTTGCCATGCGCGGGGGCAGGCGTGGAGGTGGTGGACGGGGAGCGTTTCCCCCCGCTGCGGTGCTAGAGGAGGAGGCGGAGCTGGCCGTCGACGTACGCGGGGGGAGGGGCGGGCGTGCATTGGCAGGCGGGGACGGCGCGTGCGGTACGGCTCTGCCGGCTGCGCTGCCGGTGCGAGGTGGAGGAGGTGGAGGCGAAGTGGCGGTACGTGTGCCTCCTGCGCCGGTACGCTGCGGCGGTGGAGGTGGGCGATTAGGAAAGGGCGTAGCGGCGGGCGCAGCGAGGCGTGGTTGTCGGTGTGGCGCCGGCGCTGGCGGGCTAGCTTGACCCTCTGCGTCTGCGTGTGCGCCGCCCTCGTGTCCCTGTGCCGCACGACCAGCCTGTTCCCTCTCCCAGCGCGCTCCGACCTGCGTGACCCCCTGACTGGAACGAGCGAGCTTCAGTCGCTCAGAAAGAGAGAGGGACTTGTCGCCTGAAGATTGCGTAGCGCGGAAGCGATCGGCGGCGGACTTGCCCCAGTCGTCGAGCTTGGCCATGTGCTCTGCGGCGGGATTCCAGGGCATGGTGGGTGGGCGGGCGGGCGAGCGGGCGGGCGGTGGGTGGATAGGTGGGTGGGTGATCAGGCGTGGATGGATTGGTGAATGAATGGCAGGTGAGTTGATGGGAGTGAATGGTATGGCGTGGATGTATGCCAACTAGCCGGGGTTGGCCACCACCTTTACTCGCTACCCACGCGAGGAATCGGGTGGAGAAGCAGTGCAGCCGCGTGGAGGCCACGTGGGCCGGGGCGTGGGCGTGGGCGTGGGCGGGTCACGTGCCGTGCGACTCCTCAATGTAACTGCCATTATTATTGCCATTCCAACCCTCGCCCGCCTCTTTCTTTCCTTTTCTTCCTCACTCGACTTGGTTCCGACAAGCGGGATCGTATGTCATGTGCCACACAAACAGTCGCCAAACAACACCAACGCCGACAGCCACTGAGACAAGGCCGTGTTGTACTCCCTAGTCATCGTCGTCGTCGTCTCGTGGCGCCCCACTAGTCTAAGCGCGGCGCGTACGCCACACCTCCCCGCCCACGCCTTTGTCCCACTACGCGTGGGCGTGGGCGTAGGCATGGCCGTAGCAGCGAGACAAAGGATGCCGCCGGGCGCGGGCAGTACTAACCAGGTACAACTGGGGGCTAGCGCATACGCACGGCTTACTCCGCCACGATTATTTCCCGATCCAAATACAGGTATTGTGTACCAGACACGGGGCCCTGTCGCTGCCGTTAGCGCTAGTGCTAGGGAGCCCGTTCGGAGTCGTAAGTAACGCCATCGCGCATTGACGCCCGCAATGGGCGCAGAGAACAAAGGTTACGGTTGCGCCCATCGCCCGTGTCACTAGTGCCAGCCACGGGCCCCCTCACCTCCCCCACTAGTGACGGCATTTTTGAAAGGTAGAGTTTGAGCTAGCATCCATTTGTTGTCCTCGCTGAGCGTGTGTACGCGCACGCACACACACACCGTCACTCGTATAAAGTGCAGGTCACAGCGGGCGACTCGCCCGCTTTCCTCGCTTTTCCCCTTCCCCACTGTTCGCTCCACTCGCCGCGTCTTTGCTGCCCCTTGGCTGGCAGGTTCCATCCCATACAAGCAAGCGCACGCTCTCACGCACGCACGCCCCTACCCTCGCCCATGATGCTCTTCCCCAGCAGTAGCAAGCGCCCAGACAAGTGGCTCTGGCAGCCCCTCGTCCAACCCGCTATGCTACTCACTGCCTTTCTCCTCGTATTCGTCGCGCTACTCTGCCCCGATCCCTTTACGGGGAGCGGCATTGCCCTCGTCATGGTCGCGCCCTACAATGCCAGCGCGAGCAGTAGCAGTAGCAGCACCGTGACACTTTCTGGCTCGTCGACCACCACAGCCGCCTCTTCTGCTGCCTCGACTTCCAACGCCTCGACGACGACGACGTCCCTCGCGACGGGCAACGTCGACTTGGCGAGCACGCAGACGCACACGTCCGCGCCCGCCACGCTCACTTCTTCACCCGTCATCACCGCCACGCCCGCGGCGTCGTCCAGCACAGCGGTCAATGCAACCCTTGCACGTCGGGACCACCAGTCGCTCGTTACGGCTTCTGCCTCGGGCTCAGGCTCAGCCCTAGCAGTCGCCACTACGCTCGTAGGGCAAGACCTCTCCCGCCTAGAGTACAAGTACGGTCCTCTAGGCGCCTGCCTGCGCTCTTCCGACGGGACACGCACTTGCTCGCCTGCTTCCCTCGCTCCGAACTACGCAGCCCTCTCCGCGGGACTATCCTCCTCGAACAGCGGTCTCTCCCCCTCGGGCCTCACCTCCAAATTACGCGTAACCCCCATTCTCCTCCTCCTAGTCTTTTCCTTCATTGGCCTCCTCCTAACCCTCAGCCTGCCCATGGCCCTCGCCCGAGCCCTACCCTCCAACCCGCGCCTCGTAGCCTTACTCAGCCCAGACCACCCCGTACAACGTTACCTCACGCCCGCAGCGCACCTCGCGCTCTACACCCGCGCAGGGACAGCCATCCTCCTCCTAGCCACGGGAGTGAGCATGCGCGTCGTAGTCAGCAAAGCGGTGTATGCCTTCAATTCGGGGAATAGCGGCGTCACCTTGCCCTCCAATATGGTCCTTCCCGCTGCGCAAGAGGCGGGGATCAGCGTGGGGATGAAGGCTAGTACGGGGCAGGCGTTCGCCCTGATTTGGGCCAGCGTGGCGCTTCTTTTCGTTGAAGGATTTTTGGAGCGTCGGCGCCTGAGGAAGGAAGAGGCCGTAGCGCAGGCGAGAAAGGATATAGAAGGGCAGTATGGGCGAGAGGTCTTTCAGATGCTCGAGGGGCGCGGCACAGGCGGGGGCGGCACAACGGCAGACGACAGCCCGGCTGAAGCGTCAAACGCACAGCCCCAGCCCCAGCCCCTCGCACTCAACTACGTAGCGAGCCGCGCACCCTCCGTGAAGACCCTCCCTATGGACAACCCTTCCCCTGCACCTGCCTCGCGTCAACCACTGCAAGTACACTACGTCTTTGAGCCCAACCCGACTCCCAACCCTGCACCCGCACAGCAGCAGCAGCAGCAGCAGCAGCAGGGGTATTACCCCCACGCCCCACGCGCTCCCCCCGCACTAGCTCGCGCTCCGAGCTATCGCACGACGGTAGTGCAGCATGCGCACGCGCACGCGCAGCACGAACATCAACATCAACATCAACATCACTGGGGAAGTGATGGATTCGGGAAGTACGATTGGGGGCCTGTGCCCGCGCCTGCGCCAGTGCCTGCGGGTGCACAAGCCTACGCCGGGCCTTTTGCTTCTCTAGACCATGCGCACGCACACGCACGGCAAGACTCTTACGAGCGCGGCCTTGGCCTGGGTCTGGGACTTGGTCGGACGGGGACACCTCTTGATGGGAACCGGGAGCGCGCGGGAACGCCTGCGCCTAGTTACTCTAATCACGGACACGGACAGGCTTACCCCGCGGAAAAGCAACAGGGAAAGGAAAATAATCGCTACGACTATCGCTCGCCCTCGCGCCGTGGCGGGGAGTGGGAGTCCGCCTCTAGCAGTACCTCGCATTCCCATTCCCGCTCGCATGAACAGCAGCACCACCCGCGCCATATCGCTCATACGGCCGAGGACGACGACGACGCTGGGATGTGGCGCCACCCTTCGCGCCGCCGCGCTTCCCCGCCAGACGAGAAAGAATGGCTCTCCTCCTCAAGCAGTAGCTTAGGATCACCATCACCGCCTCTCTCCGCCTCCCCACTTACGCCCGAGTCCTTGTCTTTTTGCCACGCCCACTCCCGTTCCCACGCGCACGAGCGCAAGAGGGGTGCCGAGCGCGTTCACGGAAAGATGGAAGGAGACTTGAACAGGGAAATGGAGAAGCAGCGATGGGGTGGTAGCCCCCACCCTAGTCCTGCCAAGTCTCAGCGTGAAGGAAAGCTCAAGCGGGGTGGAAAAGAGCGGGACATCGAAGCGTGGACATACGCCCACACGCACGCCAAGGATCAAGAAAAAGAATCGCACTTCTGGCGCGCGCCCTCTCCTTCACGTACCGCATCGGGTTCCTCGACTGCGGCCTCACAATCGGGTTCCTCCTCTGTCCCTAGCAGCTCGCGTCATTCTCGCTCGGGGTCGTACGCTGCGCAGGCGCGCCTGAGGGTGAATGCACGGGAGATGCAGAGGGAGATGCAGTCGCAGGAGAGGGAGAGGGAGCGTGCCGGGGGGACACGCGGCATGGGGTTGGGGAGGTTGAGGTATGTAAAGGGGTGAGGCGTGGCGTGGCGTGGCGTGGCGTGGCGTGGCGTGGCGTGGGTGGTGTCTTGGTCCTTGCTCTCTGTCTCTCTCCGCATGTCTATCGCTCTGTACGCTCTCACATGCTGCCCGTGTCAATTCATCTGCCTCACCGCGTGCGCACCGTGTATACTTATAACAGTGACCATTACGACGGAGCAATCTTGCGTGACTACGTGCACAGACACGCTCACTCCCCACCCTTCTTCTTTCCAGCAATCTCCTTGGCCCCACCCTTCACCTTTGCCCAAATACCCTTGACGGTTCCTTCTCCGCCATTCAGCCACCAAAAGCCGGCATTGAGGGCGGTAGCATAAATGCTCCAGGCGAGGTAAGGCAAGTTGAGGTAAAAGGCGCGGTGCTCGACATCCTTGAGGTCGGTGAGCCAATAGCCCAGGGTGATGGTCAGGGCGGAGAGGTCGAGGAGGGCGAGGAAGCGCTGGCCGAGGCCAAAGTTGAGGGGGGTCCAGAGCTGGTTGAGGGCGAGCTGGGCGTAGTAGAGCTGGAGGGCACGGCCCGCGGCGCGGCGGCCCAGGCCTGGTGGGTGGCGGGTGTGGCGGGAGGGTAGTGTCAGTGATGCGATGGGAGTGTCGGCGAGAGAGTGTCTGGCCTAGGCGAGGCGCACTGCCACGCACCCGGTGGAGTCCTGTCAAGGGACTTGACAATCAAGTGACTACTGTATCCCATTGCAGCGTACAATGCGGGCCAGACAATCTGTGTGCGTGAATGCCGGGGGAGTGAGTGGCTGGTCAGATGGTCAGAGTCGTTTGAGGCTGTAAGAGCGTGGTGCGCACAACCCACCCCAAAAGCCCACTTGGGCGGATCAATACTAGGCTTCTTGAGTGCCTTGTAGTTGGCCGAGTTGGGTCCATTCTTTGCATTCTTGGTGAGCAGGCCGGTTCCTGGCGGGTGGTGTGTGTGTGTGTGTGCAGAATGCCAATTAGCATACAAGGTCCTCACAATGCTTCACTGCGAGTGCGCGCGGTCGACAACGCACCAATACCGAGTGCGACGGGGAGGCCGACTGCGACGATTGGGTTGCGGGGCAAGTCTACGAGGAGGGGAGGGAGGGAGGCCATTTTGGTCCAAGTTGTTGGGTGGCGGTGTGGTGGCGTGGCGTGGGTGTGGTGTGGTGCGGTGGTGTTGTATTGAGTGGACTGGATGGATGGATGAATGGATGGCTCCCCCCTCCTCCTCCTCCTCTGCCCCCCCTCTGACCACCGCCATCGGGCGGCCCGCCTCACCCGCCTTTTTGCACTGCCGCCCGCCGCCTCGCCAACTCCACACGAGGCTGACACTGGCCAAGTGCCTGCGCCTGCTCACACGCCTTGGACCCTTCTTGCACTTGCACTTGCACCTGCACTGGCGCTGCAGAGGACGCGGCGCCTCGCACGGACGTCCCGGGTGACTGGGTGAGGGTGAGGGTGAGGGTGAGGGTGAGGGTGAGGGTGAGGTGAGCTTCGGAGCCGAGGCGGGGGTATCAGCTGCTTGTAAGAAGGATTGCTAGGACATTCCCCTCTCGCCCTCGCTACACGATACGATACGATACTGCAACAGCCAAGGAGGACCGCCATGTCGCCCCTTCCCTCTGTAGAGGAACTCATAGCGGATCTCTCTTCCGCAGCAGCAAGTCGCAGTACTCCCGCCAAGGGCAAGAGCAAGGGCAAGGGCAAGGCCCAACCAACCACTGCAAATGCCGTCCCATACGATACCGAAGCCTGCCAATCACTCGCCGACGAGCTCCTAGCTCTACAGAGCATCTACGCACTCGAGGGGCTCGACTTGGGTTCCAGTGCAGGGATTGAGCACGATGACGACGACGGCGACCATGCCGGGGGCGAGACGTTGCGCGTCGTAGAGATCCAAGGACCAGACTCCCCCTCCTCCTCCTCTCGCTGGACACCAGGCTGCAAGCTCCGCCTGGAACTGCGTCTTCCCGTGGACTTGTCCTCCCCCGCTCCTTCTCCCTCTTCCTCCTCGAGTGCAGGTGCAGCACCCCCGCCGCACGCACCACCACCCCCACGCTCCACCCGTCTCTCCCTCTTGCTCCCCCCAGACTACCCCTCTAGCACCTCACCCCCACAACTCCAACTCCTAGACCGCTTCATCGGGGCGCACCAAGTCGATACGGCCCTCTTTGGGGGAGTGCTCAGGACCTTCCTTGGTGGAGGCGGCGGTGATAGCGCGAGCAGCGGCGGCAGTGTCCACTGGGAAAAAGGCGAGGTAGTCCTCTTCGAAGGGTGCGAGAGCGTCAAAGAGCGGGTGGAGGCGTGGTATGCTGTGCGCGAGGCGCACGTAGAAGAGCAGAGACGGAGGGGCGAGGCTATACGGGGGGTGGTACCGCACTCCAGGCCGGCTTCCCCTCCTGCGCCGATACGCGCAGTAATCGACGAGCCCACACGTGCACCCACCCCCGCCAAAGCACCACTCTCACACACCACCACCACCACCACCAAGAAATGGACCTCCACCCCTCCCCTCACGGAGCGCAAATCCACCTTTGTAGGACACGCCATTCCCCTCTCCTCCCCAGATGAAGTCCCCCTCCTCCTCGACTTGCTATTAGAGCTTCATCCCCGCATGACTAAGGCCACGCACCCTTTCATGCGGGCGTGGGTTTGCGTAGAGAGAGCAGGCGGGGCAGGGACGACGAGGGAAGTGGTGCATAGGGACTGTGATGATGATGGGGAGAGTGCCGCGGGAGGTAGGTTGGCGCATTTATTGGAGGTTTTGGTGAGTGTGCGCGGGCGTGCCGCACCCGTCTACCTTACGTCCTTGGATTCGACTCGCTCACTCACTCACTCACACACTCGCTTGAACGCTCGCAGCACATCCAAAACGCACTGGTAGTAGTCACGCGGTGGTACGGCGGGATCCACCTCGGGGCCGATCGGTTCAAGGTGCGTGCCACGGGGCGGTGTGCCCTCACTCGCTCGTTCCCCGCCTTGCTGCAAGGCTACGTACTCGTCTCATGCTGACATGCTGACATGCTCTCTCCCTCGCTCACCCTCTCACGACAGCTCATCAATCGCGTAGCGAGGGAAGCACTCGATAGTGCTGGCCTCATTCCGACTTGACGCGCCGGCAGGGGGTCGGGCGGGTGCGAGCTATACCTGCCAGTCCTTTCCTTTTTACAGGTGGACGCTCTCAGAAGAGGAATAATGACATACCATACGCCACCGCAGCAAAGCTCGAATGTGCGGGAATGTTACCCCTACTTACCCCACTAACACGCCAGCGACCTGCAACCTACAACCTACCTTGGCAGTCCTCTGTGCCCCATCGTCGCACTCAGTTGGCTCGGCCTACACGTCTACTGGGAATGTATGCGGATGCGGATATAGAAGAAAAAGAGCGGCAATTGGCTGATGAGACGAACCGACTCTCGCAGGTCACACGTGAATTCGGTGCTCCAAAGGGAGAAGCGGCTGCACTGGGCGAAGACGCCGTGCGGCGACGAGGAATGCAATTGCGTGGGGATGGTGCTAGGCAAAGAGGGAGAAGAAGAGGGTAGCGTGACACGACGCCGGGAGGAAGCGTACATTGCAAGGAAGGCGGCCAGGGGGGACGGAGACGGGAAGACGGGCATCAAAAGCGGGTGGGGCCATTGCGGCGCAAAGAGGGCAAAGCCGACAGCCACGACGGCGAGAGACGAGCTGGCGGGCTTTGACGGCGACGGCGGAAGTCGAGCGGAGGGCTTTGGCGATGGGAGACGAGCTGAAGGGCTTCGGAGGCGAGACGAGCTGATCGGCGTTGACGGCGGGAGTGGTTGAGCGACTAGGACTGCGCACCGAGGTTGAGCCTCTCGAGAGCTTCCAGCGCCCTGCCAATCCCCTCATCCGAGTCCCATGCGCCGGCCTCGGCTTCCTCGGGGATGGCCTCGAGCGCCCTCTTCTCTCCGACTTGCTCTCCCTCGACGCCCGTGTCGACGTCTTCGGGAACGGTAATGTCCGTTCCGCTCTCCGAGGCAGGCTCCGACGAGGCCGACTTCTTGGAGCTCGACCCGCTGCTGCTGGAGGGGTCAGACGAAGGGGCATCGGCCGTCGTCGACGAGGCGACGGGAGCGGGAGGGATAGCCTGCTCTGCACGCTGCATCGTCTCCCCTGGCGCCGACTGAGGAATCGAGACGCGGAGCTCATCGAAATCGTCGAGAGCCCAGAAGAAGACGTTGCGGTGAAGCCAGCTGCCAAAGGCGTCCAAGTCTTCCCGGTTGAGCTCGGAAGCGTCTGGCACCCAAGAGACGTCGTTGGCCTCGGCTAGCTGGGAAGCGCTCGGCTCCCAAAGGACTTTGTTGGCCTCGGTCAGCCCCAGGAAGACAGGGCCCCAACGCGTCGCCCCAGCCGTGCTCTGCTCCTTGGGACGCCAGAAGACGCAAGACTCGAAGTCGTTGTCGCTCAAAACAGCGCCCGCTCTCTGGCATGCCCGCAGGTCGCTGACCGCGGCGTCCTCGTCGATGAGCACTCGCTCTCCGCGCTCCCTCCTGCGCACGAGGTCCTTCCAAGAGATGCCGACTCCCGTCCAGATCGAGCCGGCCTCTGCGCCGCGGAAAACGACGTGCGGGACGCAGTCGAGGTGGACGAGCCGATCGAAGATGGCATCGTCGACACAGGTCTCGGGGACGACGGAGCAGACGAGCTTGGCGTGCTGCGACGGCCCGTCCTCCAAAATCCGGCAGCTGTCGAGGGCCCGGCGAGGCAGGAAGGCGAATTCTTCGGCCGGTGCTAGGTTCCACATCTCCGCCAGGTGCAGCCTCGAGGTGCGCGCCACTTCTCCGGGAAAGTACTTGTTGGTGCCAAGCGTGAAGCTCTCCTCCCGCTCGTCGAACATGTACAGCGTGACGTCCTGGAGACGCGCCGTCCCGGCAGAGCCGCGCGAGGAGCTGTCCTTGCCAGCCGCTCCGCCCCGTCGGGTCCTTGGATTCTTGCGCTTGCTTGAGGCAGGAGGGGATGTCGAAGGACGCCTTTTCGCAGCCTCGTCGTCGCCCTTGTGGTCGCCCTCGTCGTCGTCATCGTCGCCATCGTCGCGGGGAGGCCCTGGTGGAGCGGGTGGGTCTGCCCGGGCATGGCAAATCCTCCGCGGCTCAAACTTGCGCCTGGTCGCGGCATCTAAGTCGATTGCGTTGAGGAAGCTGGCGGTGCTCCCTGGCCACCGCTTCCAGAATCTCTCCCCCTCTCCATACTCGCGCTCCGGCTCCTCGAGGTGTCGGCCTACGCTGGGCTCAACGTCCCAGATCAGTCTAGGCGACGGGTCAGGGTCGCGGCTGTACCTCTCGTCTGGCCCTGCCACGTCGCGGCGGATCCAGTACCAGATTGACGTCGGAGTGATGATGAAAGCGCAGGGAGCTCCAGACTTGACCGCATAAATGCAAATCTGTTGGCTGAAGTCCTTGCTGAATCCCTTGCCGAGTTGGGCCTTGTGGGCCGCGAGATCCTCTTGGTGCGAGCCGTTCCTGACGGGGCACACGACTCCCTCGATGACATGATCCTGCACCGCCGTCTTGACCTCCCCCATTGCCTGCAAGGTGGTGAGGTTGTGCTTTTGGCGGGCATTGTAATCGCTCGCCGCTATCACCCCGGCGTCGGGATTTGAATTGCCCCGCAGCTGCCCCTCGCGCACCAGCCGTCGCTCCCGTCCTTCGACTCTCATGAGCGCACCGACGTATGGGAACATACAGTCCCCAAGCTCATCGTGGTACGCCCTCTCTTTTCCCCAGCCCCCTCGTCCGATCGCTTGCTGCGGAGTCATGCCGTCGACTGCGAGCTCCGAACCGACGATACGCTCACATTCGCCGCGAAGACCTTCGAGTAAGTCCGAGGGGCCGGGTGCCAGGTACGTTGCCGCCTCTGCAGCTCCCGTGGGCGCGCTCGGAGGCGGCTGAGTGCCGATGGCTGGAAGCACAGCCTCGACGAGATTCTTGTGGGTGCCCAGGGACGTGCAGTGGTTCCCGGCACGGTGCGCGAGGTACGCCTCTGTGGTGTGGAGGAATGTCGAATGTATGCCGTGATTGCCCGACGTCAGTCCTGCATCATTAGAGAAGAGGTTGTCATGCACTCTCCAAGAACACTCACCCTGCCTTGCTGCTCCGCGCAGTCGCACCTCTCCGTCAAGCGCGACAAAGCTAGTGCTCGGGTGGCGCCACTCGTCTTGCAGGTGGGTGTGGAAGAAGTCCTCCCCGACCGTAAAAGTATAGCGATCCACCTCTTCTGGCCGGAAACTAGTCATAGTGGGGATGGGGTGACTTCTGAGATCTGGCTTCGGACGATGTGGACGTGCGTCGTAGCTGCGCAGATGCGGGTGGGCGTGGGCGTGGGCGTGGAAGTCGGCGTTGTCGCCAATATCGGGCGCTGGTGAGGGTTGAGGGGCGAGGGACTGAGAAGTGAAGATGATTGTAGCGCGGAATCAGGGTGCTTGATGGGGGAGAGGGGACGTTTGCAACAGGGAGCTGACGAGGCTGACGAGGAGTGTCGAAGACGACGATGGGTTTGGGGGGGAAATGGTTGAAAGAAAAGGGAGTCAAGGGCCTCACTGTTCAAATTATCCACCTACCTTTTGAAGACTCAGAGCCCGCGGGCGAGTGGCTCCTTGACTGGCGCTGAGTCTGCGACTACGCCGGCTGCCTGGGCTGCTTCTGTCCAAGCGGACCCGTGCCCTGTCTCAGCCGCTTGGACGGGTCCATCTCTACCACCAGCCACCTCGACTCTGGCCTGTTTCGGGCGCCTGCCCACTGTTCGAAGCTTACCCATCAGGCGTGTGCTCCTACCCAGGGTCCATTCCGTGTGGATGAGTTTGGATAGCCGCGCGTGTGGAATTCTGTTCCCGCTGTGCATCCGCCCCGCATCCGCTTGTGTCACCTACCTACGGATGAAAGAAGAACGGGGGCATTAGAGCGGAAGCAATTGCATCCGCGTTGGAATGTTGGTGAATTTGGGCGGATGTACGCATCCTCTTCCAAGCAGCGGTGACCGAGTGCGAGGTGGATTGAAATCACGGGATGCCTGCAAGTGACACGTCGTCGGGAGGCAAGGTTGCTGACGCGACAAGACGCGTAAGAAGGAGCCCTTTTGACTCCTCCACGCCTCGCCGTCGGGCCAGTCACTCCGGTAGGTGCATGCATTGGGTGCGCGCGAAGGTGCGTGTGCGTGTGCTTGTGCCTGTGATTGTGCCTGTGCGTGGCCAAGGCGGGCGTCCGACGCTCACGACAAGAGTACGCTCCAACTCGATCTGATCCCAATCCATGTCAATCTCTGAATACCTGGCCTCCCACTTGGCGCTGCATTGGGGCTCGTCACCCCTTCCCCCCGCGTCTGCCTGACTGCGCTCTAGGTACGACAGACCCACCCTTCACCTTCAGACGCAAGTGGCGCGCCGTCCTGATTTCGCATGTAGTCACCCATGCGCCTGCGGGGCGGTCAAGGCGGCTGAAACTCATCGTCGATGCGCCGTCTCTGTTCGCCGCAGAGGGACCCAGATGCAAAAAGAAGGGAACAGACAAGACATGAGCCCCAGGGCGCGGAGCTCGTGTGTCTGGTCACTCCCACGGAAGCGCATGGTGTTCGACTGGACGTCACGTGACGCGTCGCTAGGACAGCCACCCCAATCTTAGCGCAGGGAACCCCGTATTTCGCGCGGAGTGACACACTGCAAGAAGAGAATCTGGTATGCTTTACTATGAACAAGAGTGATACATGCGATAACGATGCTGATGACGCCTCTGACTTGACAACAACGACGAGCGCAAGCCCGTGCACAAGGCTGGCTGGTGTCGTGCGTCCCGCTCCCTTTCCTCTCGTCCTTCCCCTCACGACTGCCTACGACCTCGGCATTCACCTCTCCACCTCTCTACCCCCGTCTCCCTCCCTAGGTATATACACGTCCAGTCTCCCCGCACATCTCCCCATCCCCGTCGCCCTCTCCCTGCTCCTCCGCAGCATCCGCAAGCCGCCGCCCATTCCTCCCACTGAGCGTCTTGAGGGGATGCACAGCGACCTGCGTCCGAGCCGGGCGGCGCGCGAGGGGCAGTCCCAGCGGGCGGGTAATGGTAAGGTTCATAGGAACCGTGACGCCGAGGGGGAGAAGCCGGCGCTTGGCATTCGCTAGGGAGAGGCGGGGTCCCGCGCTCGCGCCCGTGTCTCCCGCCGCCTCTTCGCCAATGTCGGCAGCACACGGCCGCATCGTCGTAGTACTGGTATAGGTGCTCCCGCTCGTTACCGTGGAAAAAGACCCAGCGTGCGCAATATTACTCCCGCCGCTACTCGTGCTTACTTCCCCTGATGCGCTCGCGGCGGCCCTGTCCGCAGCATAGGGCGAGGGCGAGGGCGCAAAGGGAGATATGGCGTTAAAGACTGACGTGGACGCAGAGCGTGCGTGCCCTCTCCTGCGCGTAGAGGCAGCTTCACTGGCGCCCCCGTCGATGCTCAGGCGAGAGCGCGACTTGGAGAGCCTCGGCTTGAGCAGTGTGTGGCGGTGGATGCCCATCAGCCCTGCTGGCCGGTTGAACCCGCGCGTGAATGCCACGTCTGGATCGATGAGAATGGGGCAGACGGGTTCGTACGCATCGGCGTCGGCATCGGCATCGGCATCGGCGTCGTCTTCGCTTCTTTCGGCGTACCTTCCTGATCCAACGCCCACGCGGCTCGACGACGGCAGCCAGCTCTTCTGCTTTCCCTTTGATGTGCGCAAGCCCGCATTTGTCAATCCCGTCGCGCTGTCCTTCTTCCCTCTCCAGCGCACGCGGTCCCCGACACTAGACTGCGACTGCGACTGAGACTGAGACTGCGAATCCAAGCACGTCCCTGCGGAGCCACCACCCGCTGTCGCGACCACTACCGCTGCCTCGGAGGTGTAGCCGTACCCGATGCCCCGTGCATGGGCGACGGGGACCTCGACGCTGTTGCTGATGGCGCCGTGTGCGAGGGCTGTACGTGGAGCCTGTTGAGTAGGCGCGAGAGGCGGCCCTGTGACAAGAGCGGGGGAGAAAGAATGGGAGGGGAGGAGGAGTGTATCAGCGATTCGCTCGCTGCAATCAATGGACGGAACGAGCAAGCACAATCGCAGCAGAAACAGAGCCGAGCGGCTGCAGTACTGTGGCAGAGACACTCTGACGAGCGCAGCGACGCGGAAAGAGGCAGCCGAGTGGCGACCGGGGGGGTATGGAGCAGATGGGCGAAGACAGGTGCAGGGTGGCAGCGGGAAACAGTCCGGCGACTCCTCTTGGGCAGGCTCGTGTTCTCCTCTTCTTCTTCTTCCAGAGTGTACCCCGTTCTCCCTTTTGGAGAATGGAGTGGACGTCGAAAGTGGAGCGGTGCGGTGCGTCACGCCGTGGAGACAACGCTCGCCATTGCGTTTCGTGGAGCTGTGGCGTGCGTCGTCGTCGGACGGGTCGATTCGAGTTCGAGCAAGAAGTGCCAGGGCGAAAGAAAGAAAGAGAGAATGGCAGAGATGCAAGAATGCAGAAGAAGATGGAGGAAGAAAGTTGATGAAGAGATTGAAGTGATGTGAAAGGTGTGCGCACCTGTTGCTTCTCCACGGCCACGTAGGCGCCAAGGGTAGACTGCTGCTACCGGTATCTCCTCGGCCTCAGTCACCGACGGTGATGCGTAGGTAGACTGAGCCGCGCCGGCGATTGTAGACCTTGGCGGAGGCGGCGGCAAGTACGGCGGGAGCGGCACGTGCTTCGTCTTCCTCCTTGCAGTCGCACTCGCAGTCGTAGTCATAGTCCCCGAACCGCCGGCGTGGGCGCATGGAACGTAAAGCCCCAGCCCACGCGAAGCGTCCAGTAGTGTCGGCGGGCCCGAGGCCGATTCGAGGCCGGCGATGGTCGTGAATGTGGTCGCGCGCCCGTGCCGTTGCGCTGGTGCCCTCGAAGAAGACGCCTCTGCCAGCGAGGTCTCCGTCGAGTCGGCGTTGTCGTCCGAGCCCGAGGACGACCCTCTTCTCGAAGGCGCCCTTCCCTTGCTCTTGCTCTTGCCCTTGCCTTTGCCGTGCCTCTTGCTCCTGCCATTCTTCAGCCGCGCCCGCACGACTTCGCTCTGCCAGGGTCGTTTGACTACTTGCGGTGCTGGCGCTGTTGGTGCTGTTGCGGGCGCCCATTCGGTCGCTGCTACTGCGTCTGCGTCGCGACGCGGTCTAGGCGTGGGACTTCGGTTGGCCCTGTTGCATCTTGCCGTACCCGTATTCGTGCGTGAGGATGCACTTCCCATCGAGAGCCCACGGCCGTGACCGTAATCATAGTCGATGGAGCCCTCGAAGTCAGACTGGTAGCCTGCCTCCCCCTCGTACATTACGTCCAGCCCACTCTCAGCAGCGACAGTGAGAGGAAGGAGTGCCTGAGGAAAGCATTGCGAAGGCGTGCGCCCGAGGCCAGGCGCAGGAGACTGCCCGCGCCTTACGTCGCTCGCCCAGTCGCCCCAAGCGCTCGGCGTGGCCTTGGCCCCGATGCGTACGGGTGCGACGGGCGGGCTGGGACCAACGGGCACCTCGATCCCCTCCCAGTACTCCTCGCTCGCCTCCCAGTTGTCCCAGTCGTTAGCGTCACCATTTGCGGTGGGGCCCTCGACGTGCACGGGGGCGTGAGCTTGGGCGTGGGACTCAAAGTACTCTTCGTGTTGGCGCTGGAACTTGAGGGCGAGTTGGGAGAGCGGGCTGAATGCACCGTCTGGATCCAGGTCAAAGCTGGGTGTGCTGAGCGTGGACATGGACCCAGACGCAGATGCAGAGTCGAGAGGAGGCTGGCCGTCGGTGCCTGTACCTGTGCCTATGCCGCTTTCAGGCGAGGTGGACTGGCTCGTTGACCCACTCGCAGTGCCGCTGGTGCGGATGCGCAGAGAGTAGGCTGTGCTGCTTCTTGATGGCGCGTCGTCGACTAAAACCTCGGCATCGTCGTCCTGTAGCTCATCCATTCGCTCGGACTCGTGTTCGTATCTTCCAAACCAATCCTCTTGCAGGGGAAAACAGCTTTGCTCCCTTTGTGACTGCCCTCGTTCGAGCAGCCGTCTCTCACGACGGCGGGACACGCTCCTGCGCCGCTGCAGGCTGATGGCTTCCCGGCGTGCGCGTATATCCCTCCGCTGGGAGCCGAGCTCCTCGAGGGTGATCGTCGTGCGCACGCACGCCCGGCCCGCTACCTTCACGGGCGGGAGGGGCCGTTCTCCAGTGCCGGCAGGGCTCCCATTCCTCCTGTCCAACAAATGTCCACATTCATCAGCAGCAGTACTTACACTTTCGTTATTATCCTTATCCTTATCCTTGCCCTTGTCCTTGTCTGGGAGGGACTCAACCCCGTGCAGGCCCGGCGTCAATCTGTTTGGTATCGGACGGGGAGACGGTGCTGGGGGCGCGGGGCTCGCCAGCTCGCCCCGCTCCTGTTGCGCAAGTTGTTCCGCCAACCTTCGGCTGCGTATCTCTTCCCTTTCCCTGGCCTTGCGCGCCTGTTCCGCTTCAAACTCCTCTAGTCGTGACTTGGAGAGGTAGATGACCAGGCCCGATAGGCGCGGGGCGGCGGCGGAATGCCCTTTCTGGTTGATTCTAGGTGATGGCGCCGGCGACGGCGATGAAGACGCGGTTGTCGCCGCCGCCGACGACAACGACGACGTATCGCCCCCACCACCAAGCTTGATCCTGGGTCTAACCCCGGCCGCCGGTGAGCCATTGGCCCCTGCACTATACTCGTCGGGCGTGCTCGTCTTGTCGGAGTTGCCAGCTAGCTCCTCTGGGGTACGGACATACTGGAAGAGCTCTTGCGGCACTGTGCCATCCCATAGCGTGCCCTTGGACTTTGGCGGAAGGCGGTAGAAGCCAATTTTGACACGCTCGGCAATGCCAATGGCACGTTGGGCCATGACTTCGTCGAATGCCTTGAGCACGATGAGGTCCAAGCCCTGACCGGCGGTGGAAAAGGCGCTGGTGCTGCCACCATGCTGCGGTCCATCTGGGCCGGCTTCTGCGCCGCGACCTACGCGGAGCAGGTCGAGGCACTGCTGCACGACGTGGGCAGGTTCGAGGATGGGCGTGATGAGGACCTCGTTGGGCTCGAGCTGCACTGCAGGCAGCGGGGCTGCAGCAGCATTGTGCGGCGCAGACGACTGGCCTGGGCCTACGGGTGCTACTCCCGGTGTGCCCACACCGGTGCTGAGAAAGATGTTGGTGTCGAGGTCGCGGTGCCGCTCGTCGTATTCCCAGTCGAGGCATGATGCGACGGCGAGGATCATGGTGTGCTCGAGTCCGCGGCGATCGGTAATGTTGTCGCAGCGGTCGATGTTGTAGTCCAATATTTGAAGAAAGGCGGGGCTCTTTTTGGACTCAGGGCGGTACATTGCGACCTTGATGGGCGGGTCAGGCTTGCGAACGACTTCGAGGTCGTATGCGCCCTTGGACTCGCGGGTCAGTTGGAGCGTCTCGCCCTGCCATGGGAACTGCCATTCCTGCTTGAAGGTCATGCCTTGTTTGGCCAGGCGTAGCTCATGGTCGGGGTTGAAGAGGGAGATGGCCTTGTTGCGGTCTGCCGTCGAGGGGGCCAGGACTGCGCCAAGCTCGACGTAGGTGTGGCCATCGAGGAGGGTATTGCGGTAGTGGGGGGAGCGGATGGCGCGCGAGAGGGTGTAGGCTGGCGTAGGGGGCGCGGCGCCGGCGTAGGGCACCGATGTGCAGAGGTCTATCAGGGAGGAGCTCTGGCGAGGCAGAAAGTGGAGCGTAAAGAGGGCTGCGTCGAGGGCCATGGCGGGGGCAGTCTGGTGGTGCAGGAAGTGTTTGCGATAATGGCCGGTTGTAGGCAATGATAGGAGGGCGAGATTGGATGCCTGGCGGGTGGTCGATGTATGCCGAGTGACTGTATGCTGTGGACCTCTGCGCCCTACGCTGCGCCAATGACGATGCCGATGCGGACTTCGATGCTACTGCTGCTGTCCGTGCCTGGCCGTTGTTCGTTCGTAGTGTTGTTTGTGCGTAATAACAGACTCGAGGTTACATGGGCTGCTCAGATCCGGCGACAGCGAGTAGAGGACGCGCCAATAATCTGTGGTGAATGGAGGAGTGACAGGCAGAGAGTCAAGGCTTGTCAGGTCGAATTGGGTTACGCCAGACCACACGCCGCCCCACCTCGCCTCGCAGTCGATGCGATTGCTACTGCGACTGATCCAGGAACGTTCTATCCCCGCAGCAAACGGCGGCAGAGGGGGGCGGGCGCGATCCATCCCGCCTGTCTGTCCGCTCCGCTGGTCGGCCCCACCGCCTGCCCGCCTATTGCTCGGGCCGTGTATTGTAATACAGTACAATATTGTACTTGATTGACTCACTCATTGACTTGGCACGGCGTGACGTCCAATCCGCACACGCGCCGGCGCCGGGAGAGTGTTTCTTGCAGTGCGCTACCGTGGAGCCAGAATCGAGCGCTTGTGAGCAGCCACTAGTGTGCTTCTTGATGTGTCCCTGACCCCGCGGCGCAGTCGAAGGACCCTTTGGCTTGGTTCGTGTATCGTAGGAATGAAATGGTGACTGCTGCATTGGATTAAACGCATCGCGAACGAGAGGCTACACCACCGCTTGGCGTCGCGCCGATCTCGAAACAAACTTGGCCGTCTCTCACTTCCGCTTTGCGCCCCGCGCCGAGAGCAACACCGCCCCACTCGCCCGCCCTCACGCCCGCCCACCCACAAAGGAAACAACACAAAACCAACACTCTGGACGTGGCAAACCATCTTGTGAGGCGGCGGCGGGCAACTCTTCAATTCAAGCCTGGCGTCGCGGGGCTGTGTTGCTCTCATTCTCCACCCCAGTGTTTGCCGTTTTGTGGCGGTGTAGGCAGGCGAGCGGCAGGCGCGCCGCGTGGAGGCAAGCAGGACGCCGTGCAGTGCAAGCCGCGGCAGGCGCTGCGGGCGCAGTGAGGGTCAGGAAAGTTGTGCATGCGTGCGAATGAATGATGGTGCGGATGACAGAAACCGCTTAGGAGCTGGGCCCGCCCGCCCGACTGTTCATCTTCAGTCCAGACGATCAGGCGTTTACGATGGTGGCGGAGCGTGAGGCGTTGCGTTGGCCGGGCTGCCTTTGCACTCAGTGCCAGCTGTGCCTGCGCCCACGGCCTACGCCTACGCATGGGCGATTGCCATTGCCATCAGGAGTTGCGATGCGTGCAATTGACGTTGATTAAGTTGGTCGCATTGAACTTCGCTTCCGCCTTCCGCCCTGCGCCTCGCGCCTCGCGCCCTACCCCCTCCTGGTTACGCTCAACTCCTCGAGACAATGCCTGACCGCAGCATAGTACCCATGTACGCCCAGTCCCGCAACGACGCCCACGGCCTTGTCACTCAAGTAGCTGTGGTGCCTGAAGCTCTCCCTCGCATACACATTCGTAACATGCACCTCGATAAAGGGGATGCTGACCCCCACTAGGGCATCGCGCACCGCGACGCTCGTGTGCGTGTATGCGCCCGCATTGATCACAATTGCTTCGATGCCTTCCTGCTGTGCGGCGTGGATCCGATCCACGAGGCCGCCCTCTGAGTTGGACTGGAAGGATGAAAAAGAGGCAGAGGCCCGCGAGCAGAGCGAGGCACACTCGGCGACGACGTCGGGCAGCGTCGTCGAGCCGTATCTGCGCGGGGTGGAGTGGCGGGTGAGTGACGAATGATGAGTGGGTTCGGTGTCGATGGAAGCAGTTGCGATGCAGGCGCGCGCGCTCAGGCCTCCTCTGCTACTCACCTCTCTGGTTCGCGGGTGCCCAAGAGATTCAGATTGGGCCCGTTCAGCACGAGAATGCTGCGGGCGCCCTTTGCAGTCGTGGTGGTGGTGGTGGTCATCGTTGCTGGAGAATGGCGTTTGGGAGAACGTAGGGACGAAGGGTAGGGTCAAAGGAGTGGTTCGTGGAGGATGCCAGAGTTGTGATTTGTGAGCGCTCGTAGCACTATTGCATCGACACGCCCTTTCAAGTCCGATTGGTTGGCCGCGCCTTGGGTGATTGGGAATACGAGGCCAATTCGGAGTGCGGAGTGCAAGGGTGCAAGTGGGACGTGCGAGGGGGCTTCCTCCTGCCGCGGGTGGACTCTCGCGTTCGGAGCCGGGCCGGCGGGAGGAGGGGGAAGTATGATCACGTGAGCCAAAAAACTCAAGCACGTGCAGCTCATGGCCTCGCGAGATGCCCGACCCCGCACTCACGCACGCACGCACGCACGCACGCACGCACGGCGAGTGCGAGTGGCGCTGGCGTGTGAAATCAGCATCGTTGGCAGGGGAAATCGAGCCCCTCTGCTCGCTCGCATTTGCCTCGCCCTCGTGAGGTAAGGACTCACGGTCTGTGCGCCCCGACGTTGAGCGTCCATCGCATCGAAGCTGCGAAGCTGGCAAGAGGCTCACCGCCGTCACGCCTTGCTCTTCCTGCGCTGCGCTGCCCGCCGCGCACTCTGCGTTTGCTCTCCTCAAGTGGCGACGTCGGCGAGCTCTCTCTCTCTCCCTCGTCTTTCCCCTGCGCGCGCGCCGACTTGCCTGTCTCGTTTGCGTGTGGGGAAGAGCAGACGGCAGACGGCGACTGGCAACCAGAGAGTCGCCGCGCCCCGCCGCATGAGCTCAGCAGTCGCCTGAACTGGGGGTGAAATTGCATCGAATGGAAGGCAGGAGGGCGGGCGTACAAGACCTTTTGGACGCCGACTGCTGCAGTGCCAGCCTGCGCCTGCACAGAGAAATCTCTTTGGGCCTGCGTCTCTGCACTCATCCTCTGCCCTGGCCGCGGCCCCTCAATTAGGACCCACACACACCCCGCATTCACGTTCACGCTCATTGTGGTGGCGGGTGGGATGACGTCCGAGGCCAGAGTTGAGGCGACGGCCACTGCACGCACTCAGAAGTTCGTCTGCACGTCGGCTGAGCTTACTCAACTCGCCTTGCAGCGCAGCATCGCAGCGAGCAGAGAGTGGAGCGTGAGAGTCTGCCTCGCTGTTCCTTTGCCCGCCTGCCTGCCTGCCTGCCTGGCCCACCTTAACCCCCCTACATTTCACGTTCATCGTTTGCTCTGAGCTGGCTTACGCTCGAAGGGAGACTTGGTGTCGCAGCATTTATCATCTCAGCGGGGGTCACATCCACTCTTCTTCCCTTCCTTCCCCACAACGCAACGATCAACGATACCCACCATCACGACTACCTGCGCGCAACAAACCGCACACACACGACGACCAACGACGCTGCTCTGACGACACGCATACCCCCCACCGTCTACCGCAGCACACGCACACGCACGCACACGCACGCCCACACATAGACACCACGATGACATCGCGGGCCGACATCCCCGTCGAGGCAGGCCGTCCGCCCCTCCACACCACCGACTCGCAGCGCAACGCGGACCCAGCCGTGCCCACGTTGCCGCCTGACAATGCCTGCGATGAGCCCGCACCCGAGGCACCGGGCGGCGCGGGAAAGGGCGCCATTGCCACGGACCCAGCCACGGGCAAGGGCTTTGACAAGGTATACGGCGTGCGCCCCAAGACGACGTGGCACCTGAAGCCGTCGATGGAGCGCAACATCTGGGAGTACATTTGCTCCCTCGACATCTGCCCCGACACGGCCTACCAGCGCCGCGAGGAAGACGCCGAGCTGCGCGGTCCCCCGCCCACGCGGCCCATGTGGGAGGAGAACCTGTTCATCATCACCACGGGCTCTCTCCCCATTCTCATTCACACTGCCTGGAACTACCTCGTGCCCCAGCACCCCATGCACTGGGCACCTGCGTGGATGGTCTACCACTTGTCGTTTATCATCTTTGCCAAGGCCATGATTGCCCGTCTGCACAAGTACATGGCCGAGTACGGCTGCTTCGACGAGCAGAACCGTGGACGAGACATGGTCGACGACCGCCACGTCAACCACCTCGGCCGCTCCATTTTCATCTACACGGTATTCCGTAGTATTGGTCCCTTCCTCCTCGCCTGGCGCGGAGAGATGACGAACCCGCTCGACGGCCTCTCGCTGTGGACGCCACTCAAGATGGCCTGGTGGGAGATTGGCCTCGACTACTGGTTCTACCTGTACCACCGCTCCACGCACGAGTTTGACTCCCTCTGGTTCATCCACAGGCAGCACCACGCCACCAAGCACCCCACTCCCATTCTCTCGATTCTCGCAGACGATATTCAGGAGTGCCTCGAAATCTTCATCATTCCCTTCCTCGCCACGGCCGTCTCCCCCAAGATGTCCTTCATCGAGCTGCACTTCCTCGTCGTCTACACCCTGTACGTCGAGGCCCTCGGCCACTCGGGTATCCGCGCCGTCTGGCGTCACCCCATCCTGGGCCAGTTCCTCCGCCTGACGTCCATGGAGCTCGCCGTAGAGGACCACGACCTCCACCACCGCTTTGGCAAGTCGGGCAAGAACTACGGCAAGCAGACGCGCATCTGGGACAGGCTCTTTGGGACTATTGGAGAGCGCATCGAGACGCCCCTCTAAGTAGGCGGGCCTCCACTTCAAGGTCATGTTTGCTGGACTCTTCTCTGCCCGCAGTCCTGCCTCTTCGCTCCGTCTCGCCGTGTCGTTCCGTGTCGTTCCGTGTACTCCCTGTATCAATGAAAAGATTGAAGTTACCATTGACCACGCGCGCTCGCCTCTATGCCCGACGTCTGACATCTGACACGCCACGCATACATCACACCCCACCCACGCCTCACCACGACCCCACACTAGTCACATCCCCATCATTGACATGCACCCTGAACACGCCCGGCCTCTCATCGCTCTGCTCATTACCCTTCTGCGCCTTTGCAGCCTCGACGTGCCCCCGCCGCCGGAGGAAAGCATCTACGTGTGCTGCAGTCCATTGCGGCGTGCTCGCCTGCGTGTGCGCATTGAGTCTCTCCACTACCTCTTCCCCTACGACTACAGCCGCAGCACGCAGCAGTGTGACAGTCTGTCCGTCGAGTGTGAGTGTGCGTGTGCGCGCATCGTGCGTGGCGGGTGCGGGTGTGGGTTCGTCGTGCGTCTTCTCGTAGACGAGTACACCCCGTGCGAGTAGGACCTCGAGGAGGAACCCGTCGGGGAGGAGTGGGAAGGACGCGAGGGAGTGGGGAAGCCAGGGGAGGTGGTGCTGGTCGCTTGCGCTGTCTTGTTTGCCGCCGCCGCCGCCGCCGAAACGTAATGTGAGGACTGACAAGAGGTAGAGTGCGTTCTTGTACAGGTGGACTTTTTGCACGACGGGCTCAGCGTGGAGTGTATGTGCGTCGCCCAAGTCAGCGGGGAAGAGCGCAGCCATGCGATTCACAAAGTGTCCTACGGCCTCTTGCTCCCCTTCCCCTGCTGCTGCACGGCGGGCAATGCCTGCACACTGGCCCAGCGTCTCGAGTACGACTGCAGCGGCATCGACGTACCGCGCTGCGACGAGTCGTTCTCCGATTCGGTTGGCAGCTTCGCGGAGGTGCGTGACGACGTCACTTGCTGGTCCGCCCCTTTCTGCGAGGACTGCAATGGGAATGTGCTGCACGGGGCGTTCGGTGTGGATCTTGAGGTTGAGTATGTCTGCTATGTTCCCGTCTGTGAGGGAGGCTAGGTGTGCCGCGGAGAGGGGTGAGGGCGCGTCGAGGTGGTTTGTAGGTGGGGAGGAGAGGTACAGCCCTAGGAGGAGGTGCGAGACGGTTAGCCCCGGTGTGGACGGGGAAGGGAGGGACGCGAGTTGTGAGGAGAGGGGCGAGAGGCACGAGAGGAGACAAACGAGGGACAGAAAATTCACTTCGCTGGAGGTGCTATCCCACGCTAGGGGGAAAGTGAGGGAGTAGTCTCGCAGTGAGGGCGTGGGTGATGTAGGGGAGGCGGAAGCGTCGTCGCCCTGCGTTATCTCGGCGACGAGGGCATCGACGCCAGAGGAAGAAATGGAGACGCCGGAACGGCTGCCCAGAGACTCGTACGCCTCGCGGCAGGAGGCGCGAATCGTCGAGACCAGCTGGGCATCTGAGGGCGGGTCGGGCGGGGCGACGGTGATAGATGGCATGGTCGGGCGGGAGGCGGGGGGGAAAAGTTGCTTATACAAAGCGGTTCAAGCAAGTCGAGGATAGAGAAAGAGCATGGCCGTAAATGCGCAATGCACACTGCCCGGATCGAACCCGCGTTCTTTCTCCGTCGTGGTCCGCCACGTGCGTCTGTGCGCCGCGTGCGCATGGGCCACCCCCCACCCCCGGCGCCCAGTGGCAGTGGAGGCGGCTTGGCGGTGCTGGTGCTTGTGCTTATCGACGAGGGACTAGGGGCTACAATGAACGACCTTTACGACGATACCATTAGCGACCTTTCCTACACTGCCCACCCTGCCCGGCATGTCCTCCCTATCGCCCTCGTTCTCACCGCCCTCACACGCCCACGCCCACCCTTTATCCTCTTCGCCCCTCGCCACCCCACCCACACGCCCCCTCCCCTCCATCCCCCTGGCACTACACCCCTCGCATGCCCTCGGAACCTTTGTCCTTGGCTCTTCACTGCACCGCACCCTCCTCTTCCTCCGTCAACCTGCTTCCCAGTCTCTCTTTCCGCGCGTGCACATCGATTTCCACCGCCCCGATCCGCGCAAGGCCCCCGTCGTAGTCAGGCCCTACAGGCATCTATCCTGCGTGTTTGATACCGGCGCGGGCGGGAGGCTGCGGTGCATCGTCCTTGACCTCAAGGGGCGAGAAAATGGCGGCGGCCATGCTGATGTGGAGGAGAATGGCACAGAGGATAGCGGCGATGCGGCGGACTCGGACGCATACTTGCGGCTGTTGGACTTGTCCTACAAGGGGCAGAAGCTCCAAGCGCAGCACCAGAGCCAGCACCAGCACCAGCCGCATACACGCACGCATACACGCACGCGCACACCCCTCACTCGCGGCACGATACAGCAGCTCTTTGGGCCCACGTACCCTGCCAAGAAGTACGTGCCTACCGATGGCCTGTACGCCGCCGCCGCCGCCTCCCGTCGCAGCAGTGCAAAGGGCGCTGCTGCTGTCGCCACTACTGGCCCACAGTGGGTACTCTCGTACCAAGGCGTCGCCTTCCTCTTTGACGTGACAGAAGGACCTGGCGAACGCGAGCTCCCGCGCGAGGCTAGCCCCTCGTCCCTCATCGTTTTTGCAGGGGAGAACCCCCTTGCGCCGCAGTCGGTGCCAGTACCGGCGCGCACGGCCGGTACCGGTGCAGGTGCAGGTACCATAGGAGGCACTTCCGACGGCGGCGGCGACGACAATCAGCACGGCGCTAGCGCTAGCGCTACGCCGACGCTACTTGACACGGCCACTGCCACGGGACTCTGGCCAGACGCAGCGACGGCCAACCTCGTGTGCACGCGGGGGGAGATTCAGCCTGGCCGCGGACTACGACTGCACCTCGCTTCGCATACGGATACGACGACCGTCGACCTCGTTCTCCACACGACGTCGCAACAAGATGCCCTCCTCGATCTTGGGTACCCCGAGCGCAAGTGGACGCGGGGCGAGACGTACGCCAGCGCCAACGCCAACGCCGCCGCTGTAGGAGGAGAAGACGATGCAGTAGACTTTGGCCAGACGTTCCAGCCCGAGTTTTGGTCTTACCCTTCGCTAGGCATCGACCTCCTCTTTGCCGATGGCGGCAGCGCCCACGCCCACGCCCACGCCCAGGAAGAAGCGACCACGCCTGGCCGTCGCCTCCTACGCAAAATTATCACACACTCCGACGTACCCGGCTCGGCTACGTGGGGGCGGTACGAGTTCCTGCCGTGGTGCATTGCAGCAAAGGACCTTGGACGTGCAAAGGAGCGGGTTGTTGGGCGCAGGGCAAGGCCTAGTCGCAGGGACGAACAGCAGTCGCCGAGTGCCGGTGCGAGTGCCGGTGCGAGTGGAGAACACCTCGCTCCCCCCACCAATGCCAATGCCAACCCCAACCCCAACGCCAGCGCCAACGCCAGCCCGACGCCGACGCCGACACCCACGTCCAAGAAAGCACTCAAACGCGCTGCTGCCGCTGCTGCTGCCGCCGCCGCCGCTGCAAAGGAGAAAGAGGTAGAGCGCAGCGGGAGCGGGAGTGGCAGTGGCAGTGGCAGTGGCGAGGAGAGCGCCACAGCACCCGAGGCTGAGGGAGAGGCTGACGTCGACATTGACATTGATACGGATGTGAGTTGAGTCGAGTTGCGTAGCCCCAAGGCGTTCTTGGCGGCGCGATACGACATGTTACTGACGCTCTCTCCCTCGCTCCCTCGCTTGCTTTTCTTGCACGCCGTATGCAGTTCCAGTCCCTCTGCACGCTCCTCGACGTCGACGTCGAGATTGACGCAAACGCCGACACTGAACGCGCCAATGCCAGTACCGCCGCACACGCCCGCTCCCGCTCACGCGAGACGATGGACCTAGACCGCTCTGCCGAGGCCGAGTTCCGCAGTCTTCTGAAGCTGGATGTGCGCACAAAGTTAAGGGGATTTGCCGTGGGACTTGTTTGTGAGGTTTTGCCTCTGCCTCTGCCTCTGTCGCGCGAAGGGGAGGGCCAAGGCGAAGGCGAGGGCGAGGGCATCGTCGTGGGGTGGAGTATCGTTTGAGGCAGGAAAGCGCACGCATAGTGTATCAGTGTATTGTGTTTTGTTTCGATTGTGTTGTGATTTGATTTGATTTGATTGCATTGCATCTCACACCAGCGCTCGCTCAACTATCCTCGCAGAGCAAGACCCACTCCCTGGCTGCGTGCCCCTGCCCCTGCCCCTGCCCCTGCACGCCAAACCTCACCGTATCCCCATTCCTCAACTCATAATACCTCTGCGTGGGCACCTCCCTCCCATTCACCCAACTCCCATTCGCACTCCCCAAATCCAACAAAAAAGGCTTGACAACAGCCTGCGGCGTATCAATCTCCCCCGGTACCCGCGGGGGGACAACCCTCCTATACTGCAATACGGCATGTTGCTTAGAGCAGGAAGGATGCACGAGTGGTATATCCGCGACGGAGGGGTCCCGTCCAAAGAGGTAGCATGATTGTCTACTGACGTGAAGGACGTCGACTTCTTTCCCCGCTGACGCTGACGCCTCGAAGGCGTACAGGCGCCACTTCTTCTTGGGCTTGCGCGCCTCGGGGGGTTCGTGGTATTTTAGGGCTGTGCCGTTGACGTTGTTGGACTCGCGCGCAAGGAGACCCGAGGCGGAGAAGTTGGGGGCGTCGTTGTCGTCGTCGTCTGCGGCTGCGTGTGAGTCTTCTGCGGAGGCAGAGGCGGTGGGCGCGGCATTGGCGCCTGTGCCGTAGCTGGGTCCCGAGGATGGGCGATCGTCGCGGGACTGCGATGCCCTTTCCCTTTGCCGCGGTGGCGATGGCGGCGGCGGCGGTGAATAAGGCCGGGAACTGCGGCTATCCCTGTGACGATCCGAGGCGGGCCTCTGCCTGTCCCTTTCCCTTTCCCTATTGCGGTCGCGGTCGCGGTCACGATCCCTGCGACTATCCCGGTACGTGTCCCGCTCTCGTTGCCGCTCCCGCTCTTGCCCCTTGTGTCCTCCTCTCTCCCCATCCCTGTCCCTGTCCCTGCTCCGACTCCGACTCCTACTCCGTGTCCGCGGTGCTGTATAACGCTCTTCTCGCTCGTGAGAAGACGCCCGTCTACTCCTGTACCGTTCCGAGTCCCTATCTCTATCCCTGGGACCGTCCCTATATCGATCCCTGTGCCTGTACCGGTCGCCTTGTCGCTCTCGGTCTCGATCTCGATCTCGATCCCGCTCCCGATCTCGCTCCCTATATCGCGCCTTGTCCTCTCTCCGACTGGGCGGGCTTAGCTCGCGAGAAGGGGCGCTCATCCTCGCGTGGAGTTGAGTGGCGGGGCGTGGCAGGTCGTGTGTAGCTCTCCCGGCAAGCCAAGGGAAGAGATGCGCTGATGCGATGCTCGTGTCCGGAGGAACGGAATGGGATGATGCGAGAATGCTCTGCTTGGTGTGATTTGAGTTCAAAAAAAGGAAGCAAGTATCGTCGGCGTGGATGGAATGGAATGGAATGGCTCCCTCGCCCCGAGTGGAGAGAGGCGAGGCGCATAAGGACATACACGGCACGTGCGGGCGTCCAGAAGCGCGCCAACGCGGCGGAGCGGGATAGAAGGTCCGCACAAGTGGAGAGAGGGTGGGGGTGGAAAGGAGTGGAAGTGGCTGTGTTCGTCTTTCTTCCCTGTTGTGTCATTTCCAACAAACAAACTGCGACGACTACCACGCTAACTGCCATCCTTGCCATTACCACGAACCACGGCCCACGACACACGCACACACCACAACTCGCACTACAACTACAAGTACACGCTCTTGTCACCCACCCACACGCCCCACCGACCCACCATGTCCTGGTTCTCAAATCAATGGGACAAGCTCAGCAGGGCATTCGACGACGACGCTGCTGCGGGAAGCCAGGCGCACGACGAGTCTCAGGCGGGCATTCGCGATATTGAAATTGTATGGGGGAGAGAGAGGTGAGGGTCGGGGGTGTGCGGGCACATAAGGGCATTGGAGTAGCATATATGCTTGCTTTGCTGCCGAGGGAGGATTTCGCTGACGACTGCTTCCCACTACCCACCTTCCACTCTCTTCTACGCTTCCATTCACCTCGCTCGGTCGCTTCCCTCCCTCACTCGGTAGGCTACGCGTCACCCTCCCACCCTCGGACCCCTCCCGCCCCCACACCCTCGCAACCCTCAAGGCCCACCTCGCCCAGCAGACGTCCATCCCCGCCGACCAAATCAAACTCGTGTACCACGGTCTCGTCCTCAAAGACGATGCCGCCACGCTCCGGTCCTACAATGTACGCTCGGGCAGTCGCCTCATGCTCATTGGTACGTCGGGGGGTGTTGGTGTCAGTGGGGATCGTCCTGGGGGTGGGGGCGCGAGTGGGAGCGCCGCGGGTTCAGCCGACGCAGCAGCAGAGGGGAACCCATTTGCTGATGCTGTACGTGCAGCTGCTGGAGAGCGTGCGAAACACGCACACGCACACGCACAGCAGCAACCACCACGTAACCTCACAAAGGGGGAGATTCTCGCCGAGGAGAGGAGGAGAAAGGAAGAGGATCGTACAGAGAGTGGCGTCACGGCGCGCATCGACGAGGTCGTCCGTACCGTAAAGGACGAGATTGAGCCAAAGCTCATTGAGTTTGAGGCGGGTGTGAATCGTGCTGCGGGGGTCACACCACCACCGGCGACAGGGGGGGCTGCACCGACGACGACGGGACATCCACCGCCCACGCGTCCCCAGCTGGAACAGTCCCAGCGCCTCCTCAATGAGCTACTCAGCCGCTCTCTCCTCAGCCTCGATGCCATCCCCACGGTCAGCGAGGGGACGCGTCTCCGCCGCAAAGAGGCAGTCAGGACGGTACAGAGTCTTATTGACCGCCTGGACAGCGCGTGGGAAGTCGTAAAGGCCAAGGTGGCTGCGTAGGCGCGTGGCAGAGGGTTGGGTTGGGTTGAGCTGGGCTGGGCTGGGTGGATTTATGCGGGGGTAATCCAAGAGGCAGTAACGGAACGGGGACCTAGAGGAGCATGCAATGAATTAGACGTACGCCCACTCATAGAAGGAAGAAGCGCAACCGCACGGCACACAATGTCAGGAGCGTGCGTGCATTGCGAGCGGTGCGCGGGGGTACACAAGATGGCATATATAGGAGGAGCAGCAGCAGAGCAGCAGCAGCAGCAGCAGAGCAGCAGAGCAATAATAGTTCGATGATTGCAATTACAATTAAAAGGACGGTGTGCGTGCGATATACGGGCCGACTACGGAGCTAACTGGAGGCACTGCCATCATCGCCTCGCAAGTCCGTCTTTCCCAAGGAGCGACGGCCAAGCAGTGTAGAAGAGGGCAGTGATGTACTCGTTCCAGGAGTTGAGGAAGGTCGTTTCGTCGAGGAGGAGTTCGTCGAGTCTTGCTCCTGACTCTGCTTCGAGGGGTGCTTCGACGGGTGCGCCCCCCATGACGCGCTTCACCCGCTCCACGTCAAAGTCCCTGTCAGCGCACATCTGCGCTAGACGGACCTCGTCGTCATGGGAAGCGTAGGGCTGCGCCATTTCCCTCAGGGCAGCATACCCGTAGTCGCTTTCTGGGGTAGCATCACCACACTCACGCCCACGCTCGTTGAGCTCGAGCTCTCGCTGGCGCTGCACCCCGCTCGCTAGGAGGGCGATATCCAGCCAGAGTTGGCGCTGTTGTCGCTTTTGTCGCTGTTGTCGCTGCGAGTCATCGTCGGGGAGGGAAGGAGACCCACTCTGCACGCCGCCGCGGCCGCCGCCGACGACGCTGCAGCTCCCGCCCGTCTGGACCCACCACGCGTCGAACTCATCCCGGCTCTGCTCCGCATTGACGCCGACGCCTTGAGAAAAGGGACCACGGATGGGCGTGTCCTCGTTTCTGGCCAGGCCGGGTGCGATGCTGCGCGCAAGTGGGGTCGGGGGCGGGGGCGCTATAGTCTCTTGGCTATCAGGCCGGGGAGGAGTGCGCTCTCGTCGCCCCCGCCGCTGCCTGATGACGTCGCCTGCACGCACAGCCAGACCCGCCTGGAGTTGACTGGATGCCAACCTCGTAAAGAGGACGCAGCAAGCATTGGCGTAGAGGGCGGGTAAGTTCTGTCCCATGTTGACGTCGATGTGCTGCGAGAGGGGCAGTGTGCCTTTCTCTGCTGAGGCGGCATGAACCAGGAGGGTGGGCATGGGAGATTGCCCTACCCAGATGGGGCTTTCCGCATGCACGTCAATGTAAAAGTCTTTGTGGTGGGAGAAGAGGGTGTGCAGCTGCGCATCGAGGTGAAGCATGTTCGTCTCGTTTGTAGAGTTGAGCTTCTCCTCGCCGGCGTGCCATTCGTCGATGAGGGAAGCAGATCCTTGCTTGATGCTGTGAAAGAATTCGTCTTCCGAGGGGGTAAGCCGTGCATTGGTCGTGGCCAAGCTGTAGGCATTGAAGCATCGATACACCTCGTAGAGTGCCATCCTGAAGGCTTCCAGGGAGACGTTGCTGGGGATGAGGGGAACCCGCTGGAACGTGTAGGTAAGAGGGTCGAGAGAGCAAGTGTCGGCTCCGTCGATGTTGGGTGTGTGATGATCATCAAAGGTTCCCACATTACCTTGACAATCTTCGGTGAGCTGTTCGGCGACTGACGGAACACGCATCATGTCGAGGAGGCTTGGATTGAGGTCCAAGTCAAAGACGAGAATGTCACCCATGGGACCTTCAGGACCGGCCTTGTCGCGACAGAATTGTGCCAGACTCTGCTTACTGCTGCCTTGGAGGAGGTCAGGGAGCGTCGTCGATGAAGGTCGGTCCTTGGATCTAGAGTGCAAGGTCCAACCGTACGGCCATCCGGCGACGGCAAAGAGTGTCGAGAAGAAGGCTGCTGCGTCGATGGAATGGGACTGCGTGGCTGAGATGAGGGGCCGCAGTGTCGTTCTGGCGCGAGCCAACTCATACTCTCGAGATTCTTGGATGCGTTGGCCATAACTGCGTTGCAACCAAGCGGACTCTTCGTGGTCGTGGCAGAGGAAGGAGACGTCAAAGTGGAAGAGCTTGGGTCTTTCGGCAGAGGGAAGAAAGCCTAGGAAGCTTCGAACTGGGTCAGCTACGTACTTGTGCAGGTAAATCTCGACCTTGACGGTCGTCGTCTGGTAGCCAGCCAGGAGTAGGCCGCTCATCTTCGTCGGTTACTAGATCGCAGTGAGAGGCAAAGAGGAGGGGGTGCAGAGATTGGGACAAAAGGACCTTGTCAACCAAAAGGTGCCGTCGTGGTGCGTGTGTGCGCGTGTGGAGGCGAGTGAGTGCGAGTGCAAAGAGGCAGAGGCAGACGAAGAAAGAGCCCTTCCTTTGCTTCCTTCCTTTTGTCAGCCAAGCCTCACCTAGTGCCCCCTTGCCCTTTCCCCATCCACCATCGCCGTGTCTAACACCCTTCTCGTCCCCAAGCATGGACAGCGACGGCTCGGGCCAGGACAGGCACCGTCGTCGGGAGCGAGAGCCAGAGTCGCCCAAGCACGAGCACGAGCACAGCCGCCATCGCCACCGCCATCGCAACGATGACAGGGACCAACGACGTAATGACAGGGATCGGGATCGGGATCGGGACCGCCACCGCCACCACCACCGCCATCGAGATCGCGACCGCTCTTCATCCCCTCGCAGTCACTCTCTGTCAGAGTCAGAGCGCCATCATCATAGGCATTCACGGCATTCACGGCACTCGGGGCATGACCGCGACCGCGACCGCGATCGTGACCGCCATAGGTCTCGCAAGGAGCACTCGGACCCCACATCTCTGGTCCCCACGTCTGCCTCCCTCGATCTGACGTCGCACCCCGTACCATCCCATTCCGACGACCCGGCACCGCTTCCCATGGACGTAGCACCCACGCAGACGCAGCTCAGGCGTGATGAGTGGATGGTTGCGAGTGGGCGGCGAGGTGACGAGGCTGGCGAGCAAGGCCAAGTGGATGTGGATGCGGGCACCGCCAACGCTAACGCCGACGCCGACTTCTTTTCCTCCCTCGGCCAAGCACGCACCCGCCCTGCCCAAGAGGAACAGACGGCGGCGGACAAAGCGGCGGCGGACAAAGAGCAAGTCATCTCGTCGCGCGAGCTGAATACCCAATTCAAGGCGGGCAAGTCCCTAGACGAGTACGATGCGCCACAGGCCAAGTCGAAGCAGACGTTCGGCGCTCCGGGGTATCAGTGGCGTATGATGAAGCTGCGAAAGACGTACGAGCAGGCAGAGGAAGAGGGCAGGAGCGTCGATGACGTCGCATTGGAGCGGTATGGGGATTTGGACAGCTGGAGAGAGGCACAGGAGGAAAGGGCCTTTTTAGATCGGCGGGGTGGGCGGCAAGCAGCGGGGGCGGGCGGGCCTAGAGGTAGTAGTAGTGCCACCGCCACGCCCAGGCCAACACCGCCGCAGCAGCGCTCCTTCATGTTCACCGACTCGCCTGCGCCGAGCGACTCATCGGCACCGCCCTCGCGCCCACTCTCCCGCCAGTCGTTTCGCAAGCCCGGCGAGGCAGCTTCTGCGCAGTCGACGCCCAAGCACACACCGCAGCCACCATCCAAGCCCTCGACGCCCATCCCGAGCGTCATTACGCCCGCGCCTACGCCCACTCTGCCCGTTGCAACCGCACCTGCACCTGCCACCGCGCCCACCACGCCCACCACGCAGCCGCCCCTCGACGACGAGGCACTCAACAAGCTCGAGGCAAAAGTCCTCAAGGCCGAGCTCATGGGCAAGTCCAATGCCTCCTCGCTGCGTGCCAAGCTCGACCGCGAAAAGGCACGCGCTACCGTCGGAGGGGACAAGGGGCCCGGATACTTTGATCAGACGGCGAGTGTCCCTGCGGTCAGGGCCCCCTCTGGGCAGGAGACGACCGTCCAAGTCTTGCCTACGCTCGATGGTCGTGGTCGGCTGTACGACATTGGTGCCAGCGCAGGCAAGACCAGCGACGCCACCCCGCCACCACTCCCACCGGGCAATCATGGCGGCGGCCGCCGCCGGAAACGCCCCGACGATCACTTCGAGACGCGCGATGGCAAGACGGGGGAAGTGGTGCGGTACAGCGCAGACGACGATGCGCACTCCCTCGCAGACTTGGTACGTCAAGAGCGCTTCAAAGCGGGGGCGGGCGCCGCAGGCAAAGACTTTGATGCAGAGCTTGCTTCGCGCATTGCGACGGACGGAGCCTTCCGCGAGGACTTTGATTACCTCGAGGAGAATGCCGAGCGGTTGGCGCGCAAAAAGATGCGCAGCGATGCCCTCAAGCGGCAGTTTGCAGTTGACGATTATGCGCGGACAACGAGGGCGCTGGAGAGTTGTAGGTACTGTTGGCGTGAGGGCCGCGACGCCGAGGAGGGAGACCGCCCACCACTCACAAAGGTCGTGGCCAGCGGGACGAGGGCCTACCTCGCGCTACCCGAGGTGGAGCCACTCGTAAAAGGGCAGTGCTACATCGTACCTATACAGCACCACCTCTGCATGCTCGAGGCAGACGACGATACATGGGAGGAAGTCAAGGTGAGTCGCGGCGTCGCATGTGTGTTATCCCAGGCGCAAATACTGACACCCTTTTCCCGTTCCTCACCCGCTCCACTCGCCCACGTCCAGAACTTTATGAAATCCCTCATCCGTCAATACGCCTCCCAAGGCCTCAGCCTCCTCTTCACCGAAACGGTCCTCTCCCTCCGCTCACAGCGCCATACACTCATCGAGTGTCTCCCCCTCCCCCACTCCCTCTTCTCCACCCTCCCCGCTTCGTTCCTCGCTGAACTGGATGCCGTCGAGTCAGAATGGAGTACCCATAAAAAGGCTATTAGCTTTACGCAGGAAAGACCCTTTCGACGGGCAATGGTACAGGACTTGCCGTATTTCTGCGTCATGTTCGATCATAAGGGGACGAGGGGGTACGGGCACGTGATCGAAGGTGGGGATTCTGCCTCTGCCTCTGCCTCACAGACACGGAGGGGAGGGAGACGCACCCAGCCGGGAAGAGAAGAAGAAGAAGAAGGGGGCGGTGCAGGCGGGGGGATCTCCATGGGTATGGGCGGCGCAAGTGGTGCTGCTTTCGAGCCGTACTTTGCGCATCAAGTCGTAGGTAGTTTATTGGAGAAGGAGCCGCGCGCGTGGAGAAGGCCAAGGAGGTTAAGTCCTGCTGAGATTCAGACGAGGTGGGAAGAGGCTAAGAGGGAGTGGGAGCCTTGGGATTGGACGAGGTTGTTACGCGAGCAGGCACAGGGAGCGCAGGGAGCGCAGGGCGAGGGGAGTGATCGTGCTTGATGTACTGTATGCGTGTGTGGATGTATTCAATCCATTGATTAACTTCATTGACTTGACTTGACTCGAGAGAATGAGAAGAGACTGTAGCATACACGACAAGGCACAACATAACATGACACGACACAAAGCAGAAAAGCACCCCCCCCCCCACTTTCGACCCTACTCCCCTACTACTCCTCGTAATCAAAGTCCAACTCCCCGCCATTAGCAATCGCATTCCCCTTGCCCTTCCCATTCCCATTCCCATTGAGCTGGACTCCCCCCTCTCCTTCGTCCTCGCCCTCATCATCATCATCATCTTCGTCGTCGTCGTCGTCCTCCTCCCGCCGCACATCCCTCCCCCCTCCAAGCAAACTCGGCTTCCTCTCAAAAGTCGTTGTCCTCCTCCGTGGCGCACCCGGGCGCCCACTCGCACCCGCAACCATAGCCGGACCCTTCCTCCTCTCGGGCTGCCCCTGCGCCAACTCCCTCTCCTTCTCTGCGCGTCGCCTCGCACCACTCGTGGCCGGCCCAGAACGACCACCGCCGCCCCCCGCACCATTAGCGATGCCCTCCTCCTTCTCCCTCTGCACCTCCCTATACGCCTCCCTCGCAAGCCGCAGAAAATCATTCTCCGACATACCCGGCGTTAAGGCGTCTCCTCTCCCCACTCCTCTCCCTACTCCTACTCCGTCCCGCGAGTCGTTGCTAGAGCTAGAGCCCAGCGGATCATTAAGGATATGCAAGAAACTCTTCAGTAACGTCCGAGCATGCTCGTTACGCGCTTGTAAAGCACGGAGGACTTCCCTCCGACGGGCGGCAGCTGCAGACGCTTGAGAGCGGGCTTCTTGTTGTCGGCGATTGAGGTTGATTGGCGTTGGCGTTGGTGCGGGCGTGGACCGGCGGGCGCGGTCCGTCCCACCGACACCGAGAGGAGGAGGCGCGCCCTGCGGGGTGGAGGGCGCGCTATCCGGAGGAGCACCAAACGACGACCCGAGTATACCGTTTGGAGGGGTGAAGTGTGCGGCGGGGGAGGATGGAGCGGGCGACGGCGCCGCGGCGTTGCGCTCGTCGTACTCCAGGGGCGGAGTCATACCTGCGCCAGAATGACTACGCGCTGTGACGCGCTGTCCTGCATTGTCCTGGCCTTGCCCGTGTCCGTTGGCAAATCCGGGCATGGGCATGCCCATATCGGAGACGGTCTGGTTCCGGAAATTGCGAGGGCGCTCCTCCGCGGGGTCGGGGTCTTGACGCTCTTGCTGCGGTGGCTGCTCCATGGCACCTTGCTGCTGCTGCGCCTCCTCCTCCTCCTCCTCCTCCTGGCCATCCTCATCCCGCTCAACCCGAAGCTGATCAGCCGCAAAGCTCTCTGGATCGAGCTCAGCGCCCGCGTCGACCTCTGCTGCTGCTTCCGCCTCAGCATCGGGTTCGTCTTGCGCGCGTTGCTCCTCTGCACCTTCACCTTCTTCGGCGTGGCCCTCTTCCTCGGCCTCGTCCTCGCCATCGACGCTCCGAGCCGAACCATTATCCTCCAGGTCGCTTGCAACTCCTTGCGTCTCGCCCTCTCCGTCGCTGTCGTCGTCGCTCACATTCCTCGCGACAAACACGGCCTTGCCAGGATCACCACGTCGCTCTTCGTCTCTCGGCGGGCGAGGGCGAAGAGTCCCCTGCCTCGACATCTTTGCAGGGAAGGGGGGGCGCTGCGCTGCACCGCGCGCAAGTGGTGCGGGGACGACGTCTTCCTCCTCCTCCTCCCCGCCGACATCCTCTTCGTCGCCATCGCCGTCGCCTTTGCGCCGCGCGCCTCCCTTGTCGAGATTAAGAATATGCCCCTCCTCGGGCTTATCCCTCGTGAAGAGCCGACCCTGCGTCTGCGCGCGCTGCGCCATAATGCGATTCCGCTGCGTCTGCAAAGCTTGCTGCCGCTGCGAACGGAGGTACTGATGTCGGAGATTGGCGGTATGCTGGGACGTGCTCCCGGGAGGTGGGGCCGCGCCCTTCCATTGTGGGCCGGGGACAACACTTACTTTGCTCTGACTTTGACTCGGGGCTTGACTCTGGGAGTGCGTCTGGGTGCTCTGCGCATCGTCGATTTCGGGGAGGCCCAGCTCAGTCGAGGTGGAGTTGACGCCGAGGCCAACGTTTTCACTGCTTTCCGCGGGCGTGCTGGGACCGGGCGGTGCAGCTCGTGGGCGCTGTTGTGGTGGAGAGCGTCGAGGAGAAGCGGGGCGTGCTTGACCGTCCTTTTCGGGCTCTGCGTCGTCGTCGCCGTCGGCATCGCCGCCGTCATCCTGGCCGTCCTGCTCCCGCTCCTCGGCTTCCACATCCTCAATGTGGCTCGCCAAACCACTCACCTCCTCCGTCTCGCCACTCCTCGAACGATCCACCATACTCCCCAGCAACGGGCGGACACTCGCGTCACTAGCCGCGCCAGGCGAAAACGTCTCACTCCCGCCCACGCCGCTGCTGCTGTCCTCGCCCTCTTGGCCGTGTGTTCTCTTGGCCGTGCCCGCTCCACGCGCAGTACTGCGTCCCTGCCCGGTAATGACGCTGAACGCTTCGCGCGCCAGCGGATCACTATCGCTCAAACCCGGAGAGTCTAAGTGCAGCCCCTTCTTCTTCTTCTCGTTCTTTTGCGCATTCTGAAGCGGGAACATGAAAGCCTCCATGTCGAATTCGTCGTCCCCGTCCCCGCCTGCAGCAGCTGCAGGAGTACCCGAGACGGGAGGAGGCGCAGGCGCGCTCTCGGTCGCAGGCGTCGGTAGAGGCAGGTCCACGCCGTAGCCCCTGTCGCTCTCCGTTAGCGCCGGCTGCGGATCGCGCGCGCCGGGCTCATCCGGGTGCTGAGGCTCTTCGTTGCGCGAGACGTAGTCCCGCGAGCCGACGTCTGCGGGAAGAGGCGGGGGAAGTGCAGCGGGGTCATCTTCGCCATCAAAGGACTCGCGCTGTAGATGGGCGGCGTCCCCGTCCCCGTCCCCGCCGGCATTGGCCTCCTGCTCAAAGCCATGCTCGACATCGCGGATACCCGAGTCAATCTCGCCCTCGGCGCCGGCGCCCGCCTGAGACGCTCGTGCGCTGTCCTCGAGGTCCTGGATCCCAGAGTTGAGGCCGTCTGCGCCCGTGTCGCTACCTGCGCCTTGCTCGACGTGGGGTTTGTCTTCGTCTTCGGCCCCAGCGGGCTCGTCCTCGCCCTTTTCACCTTGCGTGGCTGCGTCGTCGCCCTCGTCCTCCTCGGCACTGGGTGCCTCTTCGATAGGTTCCTCCCGCGAGAGGTTATTCTCCTCAATGATACTCTCCCCATCATCAGGCGGCTGCTCCAGATCCGTCATATCCGTAACGACTGTGCTGGGCGCAAGCTGCAAAAAGTTCTTGAAGCCCCCAGCCTTGCTTCGTCCCGCCGTAGAAGACGGCAAGTCTGTCTCGCGCGACTGCCCCTCCTCCTCCTGGGAATCGTGCCTGCCCTGTACGCCTCCCCTCGGCTTAGCAGCGGGGGGAATACCCGGCCCAGCGAGACGATTCGCATCCGCGAGCTTACGGAGTGTGCCCATCGATACTTGGCGCGTGAGGGGCACGCGCTCCCCGTTTCCGCCCTTGTCGCCATTCGCGCGGTCAGTGCTATACCCTAGCGTGGGGTCCGCCTGCGCAAGGGCCTCAACGGGGTCCGCATCGCTACGGGCGCCCGAGACCGATGTGGCCGAGGGCGGGGCCTTGGGAATGGATTGGTGGCTGCTCTGACTGGGCGGCACTGCGCTCGATGTCCGTCGCGTATTCTCGCTCTGCAGGGATGAAGACGTGGAGTTGGATGTGCGACGAGGGGGCCTCGCAGGGCTGACTGGCACGGGCACATCGGCAGCAGCAGCAGCAGCTTGTGTGCTGCTGTCCCGACGCTTTGAAGGGCGTGCCTGCTCTGAAGGGTCCTTGATGTCCTCCAGCCCTGGCAGGCCAGTAAAGTCGGGCACGACGTCACCCAGCGCACTGCGCGCCTCATTCATCGCCGAGACATAGTCGCTATCGTCATCGTCATCGCCGTCGCTGTCGCCTTTGTCCTCATCAGCGGCACTGCTGCTACCAGTGGCACGACGTCGTCCCCCGCGGCGATACTCGGCCTTGAGGTTCGTCTGGCTCAAGCGGGCAATGCGGTCGCGCGTCTCACGCATGCGCTCATGGTCCTTATTGCGGTAGAATGCCTCGAGCTCCGCGAGACTCATGTCCGCGGGCGTCTCGTACGTCGTCTGCCCCGATACACTCGTCGGCGGAGGAGGAAAGAAGAGCTGGTCGTCCTTTGATGACCCTGAGCGGCGTTGGGCCGGTGTCTGCGCTGCGTCTTCGTGGCCTGGAGTGGCTGGCAGACTGGCAGGCGGCTCCTCTTCGACTTCGCGCTGCTTGATCGTCTCGTCGGCAGCGTCAACGGCATTGCGGCTCATGTCCTCTCCGCCCTCTTCATCGCGGTTGAGTCCGAGGCGCGCGTCGTCACACTCGCCTTCACCCTCGCCACCCTTGGTACTCGCCGCTTGATGGCCGTCAGTCTCGGTGGATGACGAAAGCAGAGTGGTGCGGTGCGTGCTCGTATCGCCCGCAGTGGTCTCCGTTTCGGTTTCTTTTGGCCTGCTCTGAGTCTCCTTGGTGGCAACTCCCTCGTCGCCGTGCACGTCGCCGCCGCCGTCGGCCTCGTGGTCTTCTTTTTGGCCGCCCCTTGCGTCGTGCTGCGGCTCGCTCGCAGGACCCTTTTCGAACACATACCCATCCGGCTCGCCCTCGCGCGGACTACTCGAGCCGCCATTACGGTCCGTCCCATCAACGGTGGTATTGTCCAGCGTGATCGGGTCCGCCTCGTAGCTGGCGCCCAGATCGGTGATATCCGAGCGCGGAGAGGCCGGCGGGGCAGTCGACGGGGCCGTCGCCTGCAGCGATGCCGAGGGCTTGCTGGTCTGAGTGCGGTCGTGGTTGGATTGCACGCCGGGAAAGTCCGGGTAGGTGTGTCCGCTGTGGTCGGCGTGTCCACTGTGGTCTTGCCCGTTGATCGATGGCTGCTCTGGCTGGTCCAGAGAAGGCGCAGGCGCAGAGGCATCGGCGCGGTCCGCCAGCTCTTGCCCTTGGCCTTGGTCCTCGCCTTGATCTTGGCCCTCGTGGCCATCGTCAGCGCCTTGCTGCACGTCAAGGCCGGCTGCACCAAAGCTTCTCCCTCCACTGATCCCATGCCCCGGCCGACCGAGGCTCTCGTGGTAAGCCGCAAAGTCATTGTCCATCCGTCGCTCCACATTCTCAAAGTGGACGGATCCCATCTGCGAGACGGTATCGAGCTCTGCCTGTCTCTGCCTCTCCATCTCCATCTCCTCGCGTTTCTGCCACTCTTCGTGAGGGTCGCGTGCGTCGTACGAATTCCAGTAGTCGTCGTCGTCGTCGCTATTGACCTCTTCCTTGCTCTCGCATGCCTTGCCCTTATCGCCGGTGGCATCACCCTCGTCGTCGTCGTCGTCCCAACCACCCCAAAAGTCGTCTGCGTTGGTATACATTTCCTTTGCCGACTTTTCGTCCTGGTCCTCGCGCGAGTCTTGGCGCTGCTCGTCGCCGTCGCCGTCGTCGGCAGTATTGTAAGAGGCATACGTCTTGCTCGTCCCAATCGAGGTAGTGCTGACGGAACGATTTCGATCGGGGTTCCCTGCCGCATCACCCGGACTGAGGTGCCTCGAAATGGGCGGCCTGCCAAGTGCGGCAATGACATTGGACTTCCAGTCGCCCGGCGCCGCACCAAAAGGGAGGAGGTTGTGGTACTTCCACTCGCTGACGGCAGCGCTGGCGGGTGTACGTTCTGGCTCCTTTTTCAGGATGAGGGAGAGGAGGCCCTCGGTGTCGGACCCGAGATTGACGGCGGCAAGGAGCTGCCCTTCCTCGGGACGGGTCCACCCAATGTTGAACACGACTTTGTCAAATGCGTCCATTTCCGTGGCAAAGATGCCGGCTAGCTGCTCGATGTGGGCCTTGAGCTGCTCGAGGTTGCTGATGACCGTGGCGGAAGTGTCGGGGTGCGTGGTGGGACCATCTGTGACGAGGTAGTCGTCGATGTCAAAGGGGCTGATGGAGAGCATGTAGTGGCGTCTACGAGCGGAAGGGGGGGGCGGGGAGAGCGATTGAATACATGCTCGCGCTTCAGCATCTGCCAACGAAATTTCTGATGCACCTATGCTTCTGCCACGAGACTGGACTCACTGCTTGAGCTCTGAACTCTTCATATTCGTCGGAATATTCGGCGGGTTGGCAAACAAGACAGGCAAGAGCTGCATCGTAGCGTCTCTTACGCCCTCTTCTGCCTGCTCTGCCTCTGCTACGGGGTCGCGCTGAGTGCTGCTGCTACCCCCGCCGCCGCGGGGGGGAGGGTAGAGATGATCGACGTCTGGTTGCATGTTTGCGATGTGCTGCTGTTGCTCGAGGAGCGGATGCGGATCTTCCTGTTCTTCGTCGTCGTCGTCGTCGTCGGCTGTTCGAGGCCGAAATGCAGAGTATACAGACATCTTTGCGGGCGGGGGTTCGGGCGGTGCTTCTGGACTTTAAGTACGTCTTGGGGATGGTCGGCGCGGGCGTGATGCGATGCGATGCGCTGCGCTACAGCGAGTGCTCGGGGCGATGCTATGGCCGGCCGTCTGCGGAGCGAGGTCCAGAGCCCGCGTCGCGGCGTAGCGGCGTCGCACGGTGCACAGGTGATGTCACCGAATTGAATTACCTGGTAGCCGCTGCGATTCGCAGGTGAAAAGTGCAGACAACCTCTGAGGCAGGCGAGCAAGCGCACTTCCTCGCGATGCGTATCGCCTCGAGGCCCGAGCTACGATAGTCTGCGCGTCGCGTCGGAGAGGCAGTGATCCCGTACGCTGTATGCCGCGGACCCCAACGTCTACCGGGGAAAGAGGCCCGTGAGGCACAAATTGTGTGTGTGTGTGGCCCGTCTTGTCCGTCCTAGACGAATGACTTGTCTTGTCCTAACCCGTTTATCGGCGACCTCACCTTTGACCTCGTTTTTCTTCCCGCGCGACGCACAGGCCCCCTCCGCAGTGACCCCTCGGCAGCAGCGGCGGCGGCGTAGCGTGACGTAGCGTCAGTAGCTCACGGACCGCCCGCGCTGGCGATCGTACTTTGGCGTGGAGTTGAGTGGAGCTGCGATCGAGGCGAGTCGGACCTACGGCGTCTGACTGACTGACTGACTGACTGACTGACTGACTGACTGACTGAAAGTAAGCCGGCACTCGGCAGTCCTGTTTGTAGTCTATTGTAGTCGTGGAAGATACACCCTCTTCCCACCCTTCCTACCTTGCAAGGCGAGAGAAAGACCCCAACCAACGCACGGAAGCCGCGCCGCGTCGACTTGTCGCCGCGGGCCATCTTATTCTGCTTCTCTGTCCCCATTGCCTTTGCCTTTGCCATTGCCATTGCCATTGCCATTGCCATTGCCATTGCCATTGCCATTGCCATTGCCATTGCCATTGCCTTTGCCTTTGCCTTTGCCTTTGCCTTTGCCCAATATCGCCAAGGACGCAAAGTTTCCGAGATGATCAGGGTTGCTGAGCAAGGTCAAGCAAGCCATATCGTGTTATCAAGAGAAGTCTTTTACGACCCGAGTTCGACTTTTGAGAGAAAGGGAAGAACAGGGGCTGGTACGTAGCAGGACCACCAGCACGGTGCCGTCACGTGACGCATGAGCAGGACGCGGACGCAAGACCTCGAATTCGACAACTTACTGTACACGCCACACCACGTCTTTAAACCTTGAGTCTGTCATCACTCGCTGCTACTGCCACTGCCACTGCTACTGCTATAAATGTTTACAACGGCCTCCACATAGAGTGGGCGGGCCGGGATTCAAGTCAAGTACAATTTGGGAGAGAGAGAGAGAAAGAGAAAGAGGGCGGGCGAGGGGGAGGGGGGAGGGGGGAGGGATCTCATGCGATGTGAGTGATTCGACATACAGACAAGAGGTAGAAGGTGTATCAAAGTAGGGTGGGGTAGAGTAGCGTAGAGGAAGGGGGGAGGGAAGTTGTAAATATGCGCGGCAAGGAATCGATGGGGTGGGACAAGGTAGAGTGTACATTCCGAACCAGACACAGCCTAACAGAGCACCAGCTGCCGCAGCGTCTTTGCCCCTCGTCATTGCGGTACCTGTGCGACCTCTGCATGGCCACCGCCGAGACTGACATGCTCCTGCCCCGTGGCTCCCTGCATCTGCGCTTGTGCCTGCGCTTGGGCTTGAGCCTGTGCTTGGGCCTGAGCCTGAGCCTGAGCCTGAGCCTGTGCTTGTGCTTGCGCCTGCGCCTGCTGCTGCGCGTGGTGCGCCTCGGCAATCGCCTGGGCGGCCTGCGCCTGCGCCTGCAGCTGTTCCTGGTGTTGCGCTGCGGCAGCTGCGGCAGCTAGATCCACTGCGACTTGATGGGCCGCATTGTCCGCATGCGTCTGCGAGTGCCCCAAGTGCTGCGTGTGGGGCGTGTGTGCGCCGTGCGGCGTGTGCGACGGCGTATGGTGCTGCGAAGGGGCTTGGCTATGCCCAAGGTGCTGCTGCGCGTGCGCGTGTTGCTGCTGCTGCTGCTGTTGGTGGTGGTGCATGTGGTGGTGCTGATGCGCTTGCGGGAGCATGCTACTAGCATTGAAGACAGCCGCTGCCGCCTCGGCTGCAGTAGCCGCCGCAGCCGCTGCCCCTGCGTCTGTACCCTCGTTGGTCCGACGCTTCTTGCGCGCGCCTCCTTCGCCAGGCATGCTTCCATCCGGCCGCCGCCCCTCCTTGTTGTTCGTACCACCCGGTTGGAGGGAGCAAGGCTTGCTCAGGAACTTGCAGTACACGCACTTGGATCCTGGCTGGTGGAAGCAAGGCAGCGGGTTGTCGTACCCCCTGCACCGCTCACACGGCTTGTCTGCCAGGGGGAACGAGTCGGCCATGTCTTGCGCCGACTTGACGTGCTTTTTCCTGCCCGCCGATACGTCCTGCCCCAGCGGAAAGACGAATCGCCGCACATTGGTGCCCGGCACCGTCGGTCCGCTGCAAAAGGCGTGCCCCGAGCCGGGGCGGTGCGTGTGGCCGCCCATGACATTGGCATTGGGCGTCGACGAGGCGGAATGGTGCGCAGAGTGCTGTTGCTGGGCATGTTGTTGCTGCTGTTGCTGTTGCTGCTGTTGCTGCTGGTTGTATGCCACAATGTTGGCCGTGTACGACGGGTTGCTGTACGGCGTCGCACCCGCACCGGCATAGTTGGCTAATTGTGAGTAGTCCCAGCTTTGGCCATGTTGCCGTTGCGACTGGGCGGCCAGGGCAGCTGCAATGGCATACGCTGGATTGACTCCCTGTGCGGCCGCGGCCGCAGCTGCAGCCGCTGCAGCCTGGCTGGTAGACCCCGACGAGTACATGGGGGCCTGCTGCGTGTATCCTTGTGTGGGTGTGGGGGCAGTGACGGCAGAGTAAGCAGCGTGATGAGCGAGGGCATTTTGCACCTGCTGCTGCTGCTGCTGTTGGTGTTGTTGCTGTGGTTGGTGCTGCTGCTGCTGCTGTTGATGATGTTGCTGCTGCTGCTGCTGCTGCTGTGCTTGCTGAGCCGCGGCCGCCTGTTGCGTACTCTCAGCAGCCATGCCTAGAAGCAATCCTGCGTCGCCCGCATCTGCGCTGGTGTCGGCGTGGTGATTCTCATCGGGAACCTCCTGCTTCGTGAGATCATGACCATCGTGTGCAAGATGCCCGTCGGTGAATGCGTGCTGCTGCTGCTGCTGCTGCTGCTGAGTCGCGTCGTGTAGTTGGCCATTTTGAGAGTGCTCGGCGGATGGGACCTGCATTTCCTCCTTGACGGTAGCATCAGACTGAGTGTGCTGCTGTTGCTGCTGCTGCTGCTGGGCGGCTGCTGCTTCGGCGAGCTGCTGCTGATTCTGTTGCCATGCTTCTGCTAGCCGGTTCATGTCCTGGGTACCATTGGGGAAGAAGGGCATAAAGTCAAAGGCTACCGACGCGTCTTCGCTGGTCATCTTGGAAGGGTCGTGCGGGACGTCGTTGGCGGCATCTTGTGCTGCATCGACCTGCTGCACTGGCTGCTGGACGTCATTGTTCTGTTCCAGATGGACCTCCTGCTGCTGCGCTGGCTGCTGGCCGTCATTGCTCTGTTCCAGATGGACCTCCTGCTGGCCGTTGCCATCAGGCAACGTGTGCTGGTGTTGCGATGGTTGGTCCTGGCCGTCGACCTGTGGCGCCTCGAACTGTTGCTGCACGTCGTTTGCCGCAGAGGCTTCCGTCGCTTGATTGTCAGCGACGTCGCCTTGCGGATGCGCGTCGGCATATTGCGCTATCGATGTATGCGATTCCTCTTGTTGAAGAGGCTCCGCTGATTGTTGCAGATCTTGGGGAGCGTCTGCGGGGGCGCCTACGGGGGCATCTTGCTGCAATGGTTGCTGCAAGTCGTGCGAGGCGGCCTCTTGGAGGGCGTCTGATTGTGACTGCGGCTCCTGCGGCGGTTGCTCTTGTGGATGCGACGACTCTTCTTGCGGATGCGACTCGACTACAGGCTGCTGCTCTTGCGACGTCGTCTCCGCATCCGCACTAACCTGCTGCTGCTCGTGCGAGGTAGTCTCCGCATTCGCACTGGCCAGCTGCTGCCCTTGCGCGTCGCCCCCACTCCCGCCTTGCTCCTGCTGGGTTGCCGCCGCCGCCGCCGCTGCTTCGTCTTCCTTTACCGCCTCACTCCGGATGGCATCCGCCACGGCATCCGTCTGGGCGACGTCTGGATGTTGCGGCAGGACGGATGACTGTGACGGTGACGACGCATCCGGTCGTGCGTTAGCCGTGTTGCCCACTGCGACGTCTACCGGCAGCTGCTGACTCCCATCCTCTTGCTGCTGCTGCTGCTGCTGCTCCGAGAAGCCCTCTTCTGCGGCAACAATCGGCTGTTGACCATGTTCCTCGTGACCTTTGACTTCTTGTTGTTGGTCCAGCCCAAGACTCTGATCAGTCCCAGCAGCATCGGCATTGGCATTGGCATCACCATCACCATTGATTGTGATATCCCCAGCGCCATCGTGGGAGGCTTCGTGGGCAACCTCCTGCGCGACGTCCTGCGCGACGTCGTTGGCGGCGCCATCCTTGTTCAAATCCACGATGCCATTGTGCCCTTGGTGAGGTTGTTGTGCCTCTTGATGGTTAGAAGCGACGTCTGACATGTGGATTGGGTGGGGAGTCTTGACCGTCGTTGTATGGGCGTGGGTGTAATGGTGTGTATGTGTGTGTGTGGTACGCGGAGGGGGGTGTCGCGCGTGGTGGGAAGGTGGGTTGGGCGCGCAAAGTCGAGGGCGCGCTTGGGAGTGCGTGGTGGTGCGTGGTGTGAGCAGCGAGTGGAGAGGGACGCGTGCAGATCCCCGAACGAAAAAAAGGAAGAAGTGCAGAGGCGGAGACGGCGCAAGAAAGGAAGGCTTGGCCGGGATGTGTGGGGAGTTGAGTTGCGTGGACGTAGCTCTCCCTGTTTTCTCTCGTCGTCGTCTTCGTCCTTGTCGTCGTCGTCGTGATTCGATGCTCCGGCCTTGATCGTCTTTGATCTTCCGGAAGCGGATGGCTTTTGGAGGGAAGAGGAGGAAAATGGCCGCCCCTCGGCCCTCGTGCCTCTTTTGGTCCGCGCGAAGACGCTGGGCCCTGGCATCTCGGCCGAGGGCGGGGGAAAGGGCAGGTCCAGGCCAGGCCAGGCTAGACCAGGCCAGGTCAGGCGGACAAGTTGGGTCGAGTCGCGTCTGCTTGGCATTTCCCGGAGCCGAGTCTGCTCGTTAAGCCCCAACGGACTGCTGTGAAACTGGCCGACGGAGGGTGAGCCCTGATGAGCCTGCGTGGCCCGACCAGCCCGGCCAGCCCGACGACGCTGAGCCGGTGACCAACGAGAGACGGGCCGCCGCGGCGTGAGTGGGTGACTTGTCGCCCATTGGCAATCCAACACGCGGGCACGGCGAGGCACAGCAGGCGGAGAGACAGAGACAGAGACGGGCGGGCGCGCTCCACTCAGCTCGAGCAAGAGAGGATGATGGGGAACATGCCGATGTGGGAACGTCGACTCGATCAGCACCTCGATGCCAGCCTTGTCCTTTCTACAACACTCTACCTTGCTAGTCTCCAGTCCAAACAGTACTCAACCCGTACCACCACCACACACCCCGCCCACCATGTCGCTCTCCAACAAGCTCTCGATCAATGATGTCGACCTCAAGGACAAGAAGGTCCTGATCCGGTGCGTGCTTGTGTCGCAGCAGCAGGGGGATACCGACATCCTCGACGATCTTGTGCGTGTATGCTGACCACGTCCCACCCACTCACCCCACACACAGCGTCGACTTCAATGTCCCCATGGACGGCGAAAAGGTCACCAACCCGCAGCGCATCGTCGCCGCCCTCCCCACCATCAAGTACGCCATTGAGCAGGGCGCCAAGGCCGTCATCCTCATGTCCCACCTCGGCCGCCCCGACGGAAAGCCCGTCGCCAAGTACAGCCTCAAGCCCGTCACTGCCAAAGTCTCGGAGCTCCTCGGCAAGGACGTCAAGTTCCTCCCCGACTGCGTTGGCGCCGACACCGAAAAGGCCGTCTCGGCCGCCTCCAACGGCGACATCTTCCTCCTCGAGAACCTCCGCTTCCACATCGAGGAAGAGGGCAAGGGCACCAACGAGCAAGGCGAAAAGGTCAAGGCAGACAAGGCCGCCGTCGACGCATTCCGCGCCAGCCTCACCAAGCTTGCCGACGTCTACATCAACGACGCATTCGGCACCGCCCACCGCGCCCACTCGTCCATGGTCGGTGTGCAGCTCGAGCAGCGCGCCTCGGGCTTCCTCATGAAGAAGGAGCTCGACTTCTTTGCACGCGCTCTCGAGAACCCCGACAGGCCCTTCCTCTCCATCCTCGGCGGCGCAAAGGTCTCGGACAAGATCCAGCTCATCGAGAATGTCCTCGACAAGGTCAACATCCTCATCATCTGCGGCGGCATGGCCTTTACCTTCAAGAAGACGCTCGAGAATGTCAAGATTGGCAACTCCCTCTTTGACGAGCCAGGCTCTAAAAAGGTCGCAGAGCTCGTCGAAAAGGCCAAGAAGAACAACGTCGAGTTGGTCCTCCCCGTCGACTACGTCACCGCCGACAAATTCGCAAAGGACGCACAGGTAGGCGAGGCAGCAGACGCCACGGGCGGCATCCCCGACGACTGGATGGGCCTCGACGCAGGTCCAAAGTCCCGCAAGCTCTTTGCCGACGCCATTGCAAAGGCAAAGCTCATCCTCTGGAACGGGCCCGCAGGCGTATTCGAGTTCCCCAACTTTGCAGGCGGAAGCAAGGCCATGCTCGACGCATGCCTCGACGCAGAGAAGAAGGGCGCAACCGTCATCGTTGGCGGAGGCGACACAGCCACCGTCGTCGCAAATTACAATGCAGAGGACGGCATCTCCCACTGCTCCACGGGCGGCGGCGCTTCCGTCGAGCTCCTCGAGGGCAAGGAGCTCCCCGGTGTCGTTGCTCTCTCTGAGAAGAAGTGAATCGCGGCTGGGGTGCGCTCGCAGTCGCGCCTGTAGGTGGGTGGGGCGCGCGGGGTGGGCGGCATGCACTGAATGCACGACGAAGGGATGGCACGCACGCGGCATGGAATGGCATTTTGAGTCCGTATCAACCCAACCAACCAATCAATAGAAGCTCATCACTGATCCGTGCTCATGCTCCAGGAGTGCCAAGTCGAGAGGCTAATCCTGAATCCGATTTGCAGTCCGCAGTCTGAGCTGAGCTCACATCAGTCCATCCGTCAAGTTCAAGGACGTTTCATTTCGTTCCGTTCCATTGTTCCACTTCTTTGCTGACAACCCCTTTCCCACCTGCCTATCTACACTTTACACTTTGAACCCCATCTATTCCGTTTCCTTCCACTTCTCCTTCCCTTCCCTTCCCTGCCCTTACCTTGCCTACCCATGCCGATCCTTCCTTTGCTCTACTGTACTGTACGTTGTGCGTCTACTTTCTTTCTTTCCTGTGTATCCTGATCGATTGCTTGCTTGCTTGCCTTGCCTTGCCTTGCCTTGCCTTGCCTGAACCTACACCCCGCCGCCATTCCCTCGCCGTTTAGTCGCAACCCTATCCCATTTCGTTTCGTTTCGTTTCGTTCAGTTCCCTGCCTTGTCTTTTCCCACGTGTCGCTTTGTTTCTTGCTCTTCCTATATCCTTCGATCCATCGCAGTCCCTTCCTTTACTATCCTCTCCGAGCCCGAGTCCGTTTCCCCTGTCCACCTCCACATCCCTATTCCCACACCACGTCGTGACACCAAAACACCAACTCCCTCCTCCCTGCCCCACCTCCGCCTAGTCTCCCCGATGCCCGCCCGCCCGCCCGCCTCACGCAAGATGCGTCAACTGATCCACAACAAGCACGCCCTCAATCTCCGCATAAGGGTACCCCCAACTCGCCAAGAATCCCTTGACCGCCAGCGCGACCTTGACTCCCCTGCGCATATCCGTTGCGGTGCTCGTGTGCCGCGCAGAGCCTACCCCGAGGTACGTCAAGCCGCGGTGAGACTCTCGCTCAAGCGCAAGCAAGAACTCCTCTACCACATCGACTGCCTCGCCCGCGTGCAGGCCATGACAATCTAGGAAACACTCTGTGCGTTCTTCTACGCTGAGTGTGCGCAGTGCTGCGCCTCCGCCGGGTGCGTCCCGCCGGGCTACGCCGAGACACACGCCCAACCCCCCACCAACGGGTTTACCCCGCATCCCGCGCGTGCCCGGCTCGTCCGTACTGGCATTGGCTGAGCTGCCCCACCCCCCGCCGTCTGCGCCCGCAGGCTGGTTCAGGCGCGCAGCGAGGTCGCGATGCCGCGAAGCTAGCATCTCACGCGCAGCAAGCGCACTCTGCTCCTTGACTTGCATGTTGAGGGCCTGTCCCTCCGTCGACCACTTGCGTGCCGCCGCGCCGTCGCCCGCTTTAAAGGCCTCTGAGGCGCGGGCCAACGCGCGGTTGCGCTCCTGGATGAGACCCTCGAGGGCAGCGCGGTGCGAGGCGTAGCTTGCCGAGGCAGACTTGCCGATTGCGAGCGTGGGAAGGAGCGTGGGTGCACGGAGGGCGATGCGGGAGCTTGCTGCGGCGGCGTTGGGCGAGACCTTGTTGATCGATGAGGACGAGCCGGAGCGTGGACCCAAGGGCGGACGACGCGCAGCAGCGGTAGAAGTCGGCCCGCCACGCCCGTGAATGTTGATCAGCTGGACATCACTGCCGCCCTGTTGTACGAGATTGAGAGGCGTAGGCGCGGCCTTGCGCTGCAGAGCCGTCGCCCACCGCGTGCGCGTGGGGTCTGCAGCGGCGGGACCCGTGGGAGCACCTGGGGGAGGCTGCGGCTGATGACCGCCATGCTGCCCTGCGGCAAGCTGCTGCTGTCGGATGCGCTGAGCCTTGGGTCCCGAGGGTGGCAGCTCGGGAAAGTCGTCGGCGGGGGGTGTAGCCGTACCCGAGGAGCTGCTGGGTCCGAGGCGCGGCGAGCCAAATGGCGAGGGCGAGAGCGAGGAGCGATCGGCAGCGGCACTGGCAGCAACGGCTTGAGCTTGTAGCGAAGCACCCGAGAGACCACTGGCGAGGGCTGCGAGCATGTCGGCGTCGTGGAGAAATGGACACGGGTCATTGAGACACTGTCCGCGCAGCCAGAACTTGCACAGGGCTTTGCTGAGGTCGTGGCTGAAGCGGCAGTCGGCTCGGCGGCAGTCTCCGGCGAGGAAGTACCGGCAAACTCGACCGGGTCCGACGCCACCACCACCACCACCACCTCCGCCACCAAGGAGTGGGGATCCGGGGGCATTGGGAGGGACAAGGTTCGGTCCCCCACGCACGGGAGGAGTGCCCACACGCAGACCACCATAGGCACCCGCTCGGCCACCCCGATAAGACGTCAGCGCTTCGCGAGGCAGAACCGATACGCCGGCGCTGCCCGAGGGCCCCGTCGGAGGTTGCTGGTGACCCAGCCTCGGCGACGAGGCGTAGCCTGCTGCTGAACGAGTCGACGACGGGCCTGATGGAGCAGAACCTCCCGATTCGAAGATGGAGGCGAGGGTGGCATCGACGTCCCAATTGTGATTGGCCAGGGCTTCTTCCACTTGCTCAGGCGACCACTGCGACGCGGCACTGCTGCCACCCGACAGGATCGAGTACAAGACGGCAAAGGGCGTCATGCCACCCCACTCGTCTTCCTCGCCGTTGCCAAAGACGTCGCCGCCACCGCCGCCTCCGCCATCACCACCCGAGCTACTGGTAGCACTGCTGCTGTAGTAGCTGCTGCTGCCTGCCGTGTCTGGCTTGGCCGTACCAAAGGGCGAGAACTCGTCGTCTTCGTCATCGTCGTCGCCGGTGCCCGTCGGGTGGACCTTGAGAAACAGGGCCTGGCTGGACGACTTGCGGGACGACTCGGTGAGCATGGGCCGAATGGCAGATGCCGTCGAGGCGTGGGAGCTCGATGACGACGACGTGGTGCGTGGCTTGAATGCCGCGGCGGCGATGTTCATGCGAGGTGAGTTGAGTGGCGAAGGCGAGGCAGGGCGGCTGCTGCCATTGGCCGTGTTGGTGGCTGCTGGTGCGAGTCCCGGTGGAACCGAGGAAAAGGGCGACGAAGGCGTGGTGAGGGAAAACGTCGACAGGCCCGAGGGCGTCGATGGACCGCTGGGAAGTCCAAAGCCAAATGCTCCGTATGGGTTTGACCCAAAGCTGTCCCTTGCGCTCGATGCCGAAGTGGGTGTGAGAGGCATGGCGGGCGTGTTCCATGGCCGCGGCGAGGCTCGCGGGCTGCCCGACCCAATGACGCCTGGATCCTTTCCTGGCCCGGGTGAGGCGCTGCGCGGGGCAGGGACCCCACCGAGCAGGGCGCTGTGCGAGGGCGTAGGCGGACCAAGGGACGCATACGTCTGGTTTGGCGTCGTGGGACCGCCAAGAGTAGCGTACGTCTGATTGGGCGTCGATGGCAAGGAATCGAGTGGACCTGGACCGGCGCTGGCTGCGGCTGCCGCGACTGCTGCTGCTGCTGGGGTGAGCTTGGTGGGTGTCCAAGGTCGGTGTATGCCCGTGGCAGACGAGTAGGTGCGAGCTGGTGCGCCTGGTCGACGGAGGGGCGACGAGGGAAAGACTGCGCCCGTAGGGTTGACGTCTTCCCTGTGTCTGTGCATGACGTCCAGGACGATGCTGTCCAGTCGGAATGGGGACT
>RRYC01000207.1:0-10222 GCA_004016185.1 Quambalaria eucalypti
GGCCCTAACCACGCCGCCCCCGCCCAAGGGGGGGGGGCCGGAAAAAAACAAAAAAATTTGGACCACCCCCCCCAAAAATCTATACAACAACCCCCCCCCCCAACACATCAAACCCACAACCTCCCCCAAAAACCCAAAAAAAACCCCCCCCCCCCCCCCCCCCCCCCCCCCCCCCCCCCCTTCCCACGCACAGTTCTTTGCCTTTACCATCAACTCAATCGGAAACGGTCTCGCACCCTTTGAGTCGTTTTTACTTCTGCGCGGCCTCAAGACGCTCTCCCTCCGCATCAATGCGCAGCAGGCCTCTGCCCAACGCATCGCAGAGCACATGCACTCCCTCGGCTTCAAGACCAACTACCCGGGCCTGAAATCCCATCCCGGCAGGGAGATCCACATGGCACAGGCAAAGGGAGCAGGAGCAGTCATCAGCTTCGAGACCGAAGATGCCTTGCTCAGCCAGCAGATTGTAGGAGCAACACGCCTGTGGGGAGTCAGCGTCAGCTTTGGCTGCGTCAACTCCCTCATCAGCATGCCCTGCCTCATGTCGTAAGTACATGCGGCGAGCACTTCCCGCAACTTTGTAGAGACGCTCTCTGATTACTCTGTGCTCCTCTACCCAATGCATACACCCCAAACCCCAAACCATACCCCTCATAACAACTCATACACACCTGAAAAATCTACAATCAACTCCATACACATCCAAAAAATCTATCACCAACCCCCCTCAACCCACAGTCACGCCGCCATCGACCCCAAGGTTCGCGCGGCTCGACGCCTCCCCGAAGATCTTATTCGCCTCTGCGTCGGCATTGAGGATGTCGACGATCTCATCGGTGACCTCGACGCTGCGCTCCTTGCAGCAGGCGCAGTTCAGAAGACGGAGGACGGCAAGCTCGTGCGGTCCTCGTCCGTATCCGCCCAGGGAGGAGCCTCTTCGTCTACGACCACAGACTCTTCCTCCTCCTCATTGCCCCTCATCGTCTCGGCTCCCGGAAAGGTCATCCTCTTTGGTGAGCACGCAGTCGTCCACGGCGTCACGGCACTAGCTGCCTCGGTCGCCTTGCGCTTCTATGCCCTCGTCGAGCCTCGTGCCGATGGCAAGCTCCACCTCGAGCTTCCCGATCTTTCCGTCTCGCACACCTGGACCATCGCAGACCTGCCGTGGGACGCTCTGCCCGCCAACTTTGGAGGCATCGATTCCAACCCCGCCGTGCCAAAGGACCTCGATGCCAAGCTTTTGCGCCGCATCGTCCACACCGTCGAGACTCAAGGCGGGCTCAACGAGGAGGACCGCAGCCACGCCTCTTGCATCGCCTTCCTCTACCTGTACATGATCATCGTCGGTCGCGGCGGTGACGACGAGCAGGGCCAGAACCTCGTCTTCCGGTCTCTGCTCCCAATCGGCGCGGGCTTGGGCTCCTCTGCCGCATATAGCGCATGCGTCGCTTCGGCCCTCCTCCACAAGGCCGGATCATTGCAGACCTCTCCCACGGCAGGCGCACCAATTTCCCGGCCAGACGCAGACCAGATCAACGCATACGCCTTCCTCTCGGAAAAGGTCATTCACGGGAACCCCAGCGGCGTCGACAACTCCGTCGCCGTATATGGCGGCTGCCTCGCCTTTACGCGGCCCAACAGCCTCCGCAATGCCTTGCCCGCCGGGGAGAACGAGCTGCGGCGCCTCGACGGCGTGCAGGAGCGGCGCTTCCTCTTGACGGACACGGGCGTCGCGCGCGATACAAAGCGCCTCGTAGCGGGCGTGCAGCGCCAGCTCGACGAGGAGCCCGAGCGCGTCAATGAGGCCCTCAAGCAGGTACAGCACATCGTCGACGAGGCGGCGCAGCTCCTTCGCTCGAGCGACGCATCTGCCGAGGCACAGCTCGGCGCCCTCATCGAACGCAACCACGAACTCCTTGCCGGACTGCAGGTCTCGCACCCGAGTCTCGAGGCGATTCGCTCCGCACTGCACTCCACCTCGCCAAAACTCAGCACGAAGCTCACCGGCGCAGGAGGCGGAGGATGCGCGGTCACACTCGTCCCGTCGGGTGATGGTGCTGCTGCTGCAGCGGCGGACGAGGCGGCGAGGGAGACGCTACCCCGCATGGGGATGAAAGTGTATAGCACGAGCGTGGGCGGACCGGGCGTAGGCTTCCTCGGCGCGGACCAGGTATCCGCTTTGAGTCCCGCTGCGAGCGGCAGTGAGGACGCCAGCTCCGCATTGGTAGGCCAAAGCGGGGAGACGGGCGAGCTGAGCGCATGGAGCGTACACCGCGCTTTCACAGAGGCGAGTGCTTCTTCCCTGGGAGAATGGCTGGAAGCTGCGTCTGTCAAGTGGAGTCGGGTAGGGTAGCCTAAGGAGACGGAGAAGTGCTCCGGGTATCTATGAATCTATCTGTATCTCGTAGAGAGAGTTTGTGGCATTGATCACCGCCTGAATCAGAGCTTCGCAAATGAAGGCATTGTACCTGGCTATCGTCGCTCCAAGGGTTGCAGACTTACCCTTTCCTGACGAGTGACGCTTCGTGGGCCCCCACATCGCGCTTCCCTGGACGCATCTGCGATGAGAAAGAAACAAAGAAAACCACCAACGACATGACAATGCCCATGCCCAAGGACGATACATCATCATCAGCATAGCGGCAAAGTTCGATGATCGACACGCTCAATTAGTACAAGGCACATGCATCGCAACTCGGGCGCTGAGTCGCACCTCGCGAGTATCCTTCTTCGTCACTGCTCGCGGCCATGTACCTCCTGGATCGGGTCCTACTTTAAGGGACAAAAGTCGCGCCCCACCCAATCTGTCCGTAGCCCTGACCACCGCCGACTGCCGATTCTAGAGCGCCAACTGGGTTCTTTGCGTGTCCACATTGCCGATGCTCCAAGCATTAGCTTTGCGCTGCTGCAGCACCGTTTGAGTCGTCGTGCGACCTCGTGGAGTCATCGCTGCGCAACTCAGGTGGCGTACTCTTGCAGACGTGATTGTATCGCTCCGCATGGCTCGGCTTGTGCCACTGAGTCCTGCATTCATGGCCGTACCAGCAGTTGGGGAGGTCCCTCACTTCAGCTGCCAAGAGGTCTTTGTGGTTCTCTCGAATGTTGAGCCACCAGAGGTAGACCAGTCGTTGCAGCGCAGCCTGTGCGCATTCGAGGCAGAAGTAGCCCTGGAGGAGGAACTGCGCTCGGCTGCGGTCCAGCGGATGGCACGTCGGATGCCTGCAGGTCGCTTCTTGGCTTGTTAGGCAGTCTGTGACTTCATGGCTCACGTCAGGAGGTGGAGCCAGCTGCTGCGCAGTGGTATCCGCGTTTGCAATTGGGCCACCGGGCACGTCCTGATTTGCTGCGCCCACGCCATTGTCCACGTCGGCTGAATTGCTGCCATTGCCGCCGTGTGTAGTACTGGAGCCGCCGTTGGTGTCTTCGTCCGCGCTTGCGGGCTCCAACAAGGCTTGCAAGGGAGAGAGCATTTCCTCAACATGCTGTCGAGGAGTTAGATTCGTGCGGTCCAGGTGCGCTTTCAACCTTTGCCCTTCCGTCGCATTGAGGAATTGGTTGGGCACCCTTGAATCAAAACCCTCTGCGTTCCATTCTACATGCCCTCGAAGGTTGGTGAAAGGACCTTCGCCCATTGGGCACCTCCGCTGGGGGTCATAAGGTGCACATGTGATAGCATCACAGGCTTGACACTGGGCTGCAGGAGACCCCCTCAGAGGAATCCAAGCGGTACAGGCGGTACAAACCGTATGCGCACCGGTAATTTCGTGGGGAAGGTGTTCACTTGCAATGTCGAGATCTGGCCAAATCTCGCCCCGGCGAGGGCGCCTCTGATCAGGGTGCAAAAGCCCTTGAGGGGGCATGGGAATCGGGTGTTCGCATCTGATGCCCGTCGGATTACCTGGTTCGCAGCAAGGGCACGGCCTGAGCGTGGCACAAGGGCGTCACATCAGCTGACTGCAGAAGCTCGATCGACTTGAGTCGAGGTATTACTCACCAGTACGCAAGTGCAGGGTCCTCTTCGTCCTCCTCATCGCTGTCATCGTCTTGGTCCTCCGCACGGTGAGGGGATGCGATGTGAATCGTGCCATTGCTAGACCTGCTCGCCTGGTATTCACGCATGGCCCGTTGCTCGGCCGCCACGACATCTGCGGGCTTCTTGAGCGATGGGTCTGCCTTTTGCAGGGCCTCGATCAAGTTGTTCAACGTCGCATTTGGCTTGGCCATTTGTGCAGGCTGGACGCAGCGGGGACATCTCGTGTGACGGTCGAACCACTGCTGTATGCAAGTCCAACAGAAGCTGTGCAAGCACGGAATCACCGTTGCAGTCCTATTGGGGAGCTCGAGACAAATGTTGCAGATCAGTTCGGCCTTGGCGGCTTCGATGTCCAGGTACAAGCCTTGGCACTTGCATGTGGTCTGTGCTGGACTGCCGACGGATCTGCTTGTTCCTTGGGCGTGTTCTGCTTCAGACTCCGGCTGAGACGTGGCTGGACGTTTGCCGGCGGCGGTAGGAGCCGGGGAGGCTCTGGGTGAGGTGCTCATGTCGCGGCGAGTATTGCCAGAGCGATGTAGCAAGGTTCGATGTGACGAGAAGCGAGAAGTAGGTAGGGGTACGCGATATGCGATATGGTATATGGAGAGGGAAGAAAAGGGGCTGAAGGGAAAAGGCGGTGCGGAGGCTGATCAGCCGAGGACGTCACAGCCCGGAAGCAATTCCTTGTCCGGCCAAAACTGGCGGAAGTGGAGACGCGTCCAGTGGGGCAAGGAAGCGTCGCGCGCCTCGCACGGTCCAGCGGAAGCTCAAGATAACAGCGCGGACGAGGTCAGTCAGAGGAGGTACAGCGCGGGCAAAAAGCCCAAGCTTGTTGTCCGAAAGTACAGGGTGAGGAAGACTTCGAGGGATGCTCTTCTCTCTTGGTCTTGTACGCATGTTCCTCCTCCTAAGGGCAAGTAATGCGATGAAGCATTGCGGGGCGAGCCACTTGGCCACCCTTACGCGCAGATGCGGGACTGTACTGACACGACATTCATTAAAGTAATATGCTACAATCTGGTGCCGACGCGGCCCAGAAAGAAGTACGGGTAAGCAGGAGAGCCATCTTCCCTCTGTGCTCCTCCCCTCACTCAGCTTTCTTGAACGAGTCGGCAAGGCGGCGCATCTCAGTCGCAACCCGGCCCACCAAGTCGTCTTCATCGGCGTGCTTCCCAGCGCGCGCTACAGAGCCTTCTCGGCTGGTACTCCCCGCTGAACCGTCGTCATGACGGCTCACTGTGACTTGCTCCTCAATGGTCTCCCTCCCAGCTCCTGCGAGAACAAGATTTGCTTTGACCCGAAAGGTATCATGCATAGCTGCAAAGTCGGCCAAAGCCGTTGCAAGAGCTTCCAGCGCGGGTCCAGGACCGCCTTGGTCCGCGAGTCGCTCGACGTTGCGCGGAGAGGCCTGCAATGCAAGCCCAATTGCCACGCTGATGCAGCCCGACAAGAAAGCAGAATCAGCTTGTACCTTTTCCGCTTGGAGGACCTGCCAGTCCTCCTTCATACTCTCAGCGTCCGCATGCAGCCACGAGGATGATTCCAGGCTCGACGCCTGCTCCTTGACGAACAAGTTGTAGAGGCACTGTACTGCCGAGGTCGAGCCTTTCTCGTTGCAGTCGCAGCTTCGCATGGCGCAGGAAGGGCGGCGGCATCCTTCGTCGAGATGAATATCACCCAGACCCTCTGCCACGGCCTCATCAGAGCGCAGGACATTCGTCAGCAGTGCCAAGGCCAGGCAGCAGTTGTCGAAATCCAACGACGCCAGATCCTGTGGCTGTGCGGCATCGTCGAACTCTATGGACTGGTCCATCCCTTGCAAGGCGGTGGTATCCGGCAGCGAACTTTCATCTTGATCGGAGCTGGGAGCGAGAGAAGCCGAAGCACTCCCTTGTGCCCGGCGAGACGGGGGAGCAGCCTCTTGCGCATCCTTGGCGGAAGCCCGGGGCCTGCACACAAGGCGAAGGAGAACCTCTACTAGGCCACCGAGCTTGCCAATCGACTTGCACCACTCTGACCCTTCTTGCGTACAGGCGACGAGGATCCGCAGCCAGCTTCCCAGAGTGTCGGAGATCTTCGTCTTTTGCAGGCCATGCGGAGCGCGCGTTGAGGACTCTTCGGTCAGAGCCAGAAGATACAAGGATTGTAAAATGACACCAAAGTCCGTAGGTATTGTAGGAACGACAGTCGCTTGCTGCAAGACTGAAGCTGTCGCAGAAGGAGTGCCATCATCCTTGGGGCCCGTAGAAAGCTCGATGAGTTGTGCCGATAAGCCAAGGACGTCTAGTGATACTGCAGACGAGAATCGGTTGTGTGCACGACTTCGATCTAGCTCGGGAGCTTCCGAAGTCATCGTAGAGGGTAGGCTCTCCAACAGCGCCGCAGCTTGCTTCGCTTGACCATGTACCTGCTGGATGATACACTCGAGAAGAGTACCATCGTGCTGCCCTCGCTGCGACAGCGCAGCGACGGGATCGAATCTTGCGGACGCGGGAAACGACGTGGTGATAGATAGGACGGAGAAGACCAGAAGGGGCAGGGGCGACGATGTGGACGTGGCTGGTATGATATGGGCGGATTTGGCAATGCCGACCAAGTCATCGTAAAGGTACTTTTCGCTGCGGGACAGCTTCTTCTTGGTGTCAAGTTGGCCTGCAGTCGCAGAGGCGAGGGCCCGATAAAGGCAATCGTAGATCTCCCTTCCGTGGCTGACGAGGAGCGCTTCGGCCAGATTCCGTCGGCCCAAGATCCTTCCGGCAGCAATCGTGATAGCAAGGTCTAGCACCCGATCGGTGCCGTCGCCTCCCCCACTTTGCCTCAATGCTGTCCAGATCCTACTCTGAGAATTCGTCGCCTTGAGACGGTAGAGGAAGTCGGTGTTCTTGATGGGATCTGAGCCATCTTCGGCCCCGCATAGCTTGCGTAGTAGCTCGACGCTTGATGAGCGCCTGGCCGCCAGAGAGTTCGACGGTGCTAGTCCAGCAAGGAGATACTCTAGCTCATCAAGGAACCGCTTCGTTGAGCCCGCCGAGCGGAGCTTCGTAAGAGATCGCAACGGAATCGCCGAGGGCTGCAATAAGGCAACAGACTTGTGTCAGCGTCGTGATCCCGGGGGAACCGGCCTAGCTGGGAGACTCTCCGAACTTACCCCCTGTGAAGCACTGGAGCTACTCTCACCAAGCTCCTCCTCTATGACATATTTGTTGCGCAGCTCCGCGTAGCTTTCCTCTGTCGGCCCTATATGCCCGGTCAAGGGGTCGACGTCGCCTGCTAGGTCGTTGGGGCCTTCTTGCTGCTGCTGGCCATCTGAGTCTTCCTCGAGAAGGCTTCTCACCCGTTCCCCATATGTCCGAGCGGGACCTCGCGGGGCCATCCTGGCAGACGTTTTTGTCGGAGACGAGTCTGTAAGAGCAGGTGTTGGCAGTCTCGACCTTGAAGTCATCGAGCGACCGTCAGACATCGAAGGTGAGCCAAAGACTGGTTGTGACTCTGTTTGGAGCTGGCTGACGCCGGGCGTGTGGAAGCCCAGCTCCATGTCTAGGCTGTTTGACGTCGACAGTCCCTGGTTCGACGTTGGAACAGCAGACCAATCTCTTCTCCCATAAGTAGCCGCGGCAAGCTGCCTCTTCGTCGGTGATGTACGAGAATCTGGCTGATTGGTCAGAATTGCCGAGCCAAGCGAGGTGGTACGAGTGAAAGTTCTGGGGGGCGGAGCGGCTCTTTCTTCGTCACTGTGTTCCTCTTCCTCCTGCCGCACTCTCTTTGCCTTGCCCATCTTTGCTGCCAGTCCGCTTCGACGGGTGGTGTTCTTGGCAGAGAAGGTGAAGCCCCCCGATTCACTCGCTGATACATCTCCACCCTTTCCATCTTTCCGCTGGGCGCCCAGCCGTGTCGCGGATGTTGGACTTGGTTGGTCGCTGGTTGAGGGGTGTGGCCCACCCTTGTGGAGCGGCGAGGCGGTTGGGGAATTGGTCGGTGGCGGTGGACTCGAGTTCAATTCAGGCGCGGAGAGCTGTTTCGAGAAGGTCCGCTTAGGCCGGATGTTGGCAAGTGGGGACAGCTGGGCGTCAGCCTGTGGCGGAGACAGTGCCGCCCCGAGACCTTCCTTGGTGGTGCTGGGAATGCCATCTTCTTCCGCAAATGGGTGGGCAGAATCTGGAGATAGCCGCGGCAGGGCTCGCCTCTTCTTGGCCGATCCGCCATAGGTAGCACGAGGCCGGCTAGGAGTGGATCTGGGCCGATTCATCGAGAAACGCCGGATGTAGCAAGACGATTGGCGGCTAAGTCGCGGTCATATGAAGAGTCGTGTTAATGCGGCAAGAGTGGTGAGATGTTGATATCAGATGACGAGCAGTGTTAGTTGGCGGATGGACACAACACGCGGGCGAGGGGCTGGCAAGGGTCATCAGCGTCCCCACATTGCAAGGGTCGTGGCCTGTGCGCCAAAAGACAACACCATCCACCCTCTGTCGCGCGCCGCGCGGGCTAAAGTGGTTGCGAGATCCCGTGGCCCCTTTCCGAAGTTCGTCGTCTTTTGCTTTTGAGACGCGGCTGGGCTGGAAGGGGCTACAACAAAGTATGCGTGCGCTAGAGTCGTACAGTTGGTGTCTAGACATCGACGTCTAGACGGCCAAGACAAACGATGATGATATCAGGACAAGGAATGAGCGCAGTCGAGGTCTGGATCGGACGCGGCGCTGGAACAGAACGCGGGCGGGGTGACGTGGAGAGCAGGAAGGTTACACATTGCCAGCCTCACGTTCAGAAAAGGTACTGGCAATCACAGTCTGACGGGATGACGAAGCGCCCTCGACCAAGCTGAATGCCTGACAAGTCAGCTCTCCGCGTAGATGACACTGCCTTCATAGCTGCTGCCACGTGCAGGCGCCTATGCGAGGATGGGGGAAGATGTCGAGCGGAAACAAACGACGACAGCCCCGCAGTAGGTGAAGCGAAACACCACGTTAAGGTCCAAAGTCCCATCAAGTTCCGAGGGTCCGTTGAGCATTAAATTGTGCTTTGAGCGGCCCGACGACGCCGACGCATCGGATGGTCCCTTGCCCGCGAAGAGAGCGCCCTGAACTTTCATCGACGGGGGCCATTGGCACAGTTTCCTAGCAGCATACTCCTTGTCCTCGAAGACATGGCCAGAAGAACCAACCACTATGTGCTCAAATCGGTAGCCGGCCGGTAGCCGGACTCCGCAAAGTGCCGCCTCGACATTGAAAAGTTCGTCTGTACATGTATATGCGCTAGGAACACGGGGCTTGCGCCCATAATTTGAACGAGAACACGCAAGGTACCATTATCAACGCCATCTTGCACCGTAGGCGACGCAGCGGTGTCGTCACTCAGCAATGATCGACGAGGCAGGACAGAAAGCCGGAACATACGAGCAAGGGCGCAGATACCGAGGTTCAAATGAGCAATGATGCGTTGGTAGGGCGATTGGAATACGCCCTAGTGCATGCATTGGACGTATGAGGTGTAAGTAGATGCTACGACTGCCGGTTAATCTCGCCCTTCCGATCGCCTGGTCAGACCAGTGAGACATGCGGAAGAAGGCGAAGAAGGCGAGCACACTTCTTCGACACCAGGCCGTCCGTTGCGTTTCACCGGGCTCCCTTGTGGACTTTTGCCTATTTTCCGTGGGCAGCCCACCTTTGAATACAATACAATTGGCCCTCACTCAAGTCCTGGCACTCGGGGGACGGGAAGCCGAGATGGGTAGCATGACGTGCTTGGAGCGCGCCCCTCCCGCAGCTAAGTACAAAATCGACATCACGATGGAGTAAATATCCCTCTTCGTCTTGCTCCGTTAGCAAGGTTCAGCTTCTGTCAGCGACGACGACTGTCGAGGATCACCCAGGCCAGCCTGGCGCGCAGAGCGGCCAGAGCAAGTCATGGTCAGTACGGTTGCGAAGAGCGCGGCTCATTCCACGGGCATTCAATAAGAGGATCAATCTTGCGGATGACAAAGACGGGCGGGACCGTAAAAAGGGCCGTAGAGTCGAAAATTGCTCCCCCCCCCCCCCCCCCCCCCCCCCCCCCCCCCCCCCCCCCCCCCCCCCGCCCCCCACGTCGCAGGGTCGTGCTGCGCCGGCGACCGGTCGAGGAGTGTCCGCGTGGTGGCGGCCGCCTCTGCGCCGGGGCCGGCGGCGCCGGGGGGGGGGGGGGCCGCGGGGGCGG